>CM047809.1:28183976-28237407 GCA_026214975.1 Gentiana macrophylla | reverse complement strand
TCATCTCAAATTTGCTTTTCATCGTTTGCAAATTTCTCACAAAGCTTTTCATCCTCCGATCCAAAGATTATGTCATCAACATAGATTTGTACCTCAAAGAATGTGCTTGCTCCTTCCTCTAGTTTGAATAGAGTCTTGTCAATAGTTCCCTTTGTTGAATCCATTCTGATCGAATTGTGATAAGAGCCATACCAGCTCTTGGTGCCTGCTTGAGGCCACAGAGGGCCTTCTTGAGTTTGTATACTTTGTCTTTCTTTTCCTGATTTGAAATCTCGGAGGTTGTTGTTCTACATAAACTTTTTCTTCTAAAAGTCCATTTAGGAATGCACTTTTTGACATCCATTTGATAGACTTTTGAAGTCTTTGTATGCAAAGCAAAGCTGTGAAAGAGTCCTGATTGCTTCCAATCTTGCCACTGGTGCAAATGTTTCATCATAATCTATTCCTTCGCTGAGAATAGCCTTTGCAACTAGCCTTGCTTTGTTTCTCGACAACGCCTTGCTCATCCATCTTGTTCCCCAGAAATTCCATTTTGCACCAATGATGTTATTATATCCGGTCCGTCAACAAGTTCCTGCACTTCATTTCCTTCAAATTCATTTAGTTCTTCTTGCATGGTCATGATCCAACTGCATCTTGGATTGCATCATCTATGGTCTTGGGTTCCACTTCGTGGATAGAAAGCAAGTTAGCATGTGCTCCAGCTTGTCTTCCTGGTTCTAACTCTCGTGTGAATATCTCCAATCACTTGTTCTTCGTGATGGTCTCTAGCCAATATAGATCAGTTGAAGTTGTTCTTCACTTGGTGCTTCCATACCTTCATGCCGAGCATGAACTTCAACTTCAGTACTTCTTCCGTTATATTAATATGTGGCTCCTCTTGATTTTCAAAGTGATGATTCTCAGATAGTAGCCGGTATGATTGCATTTGTATAGATTTCCTTCTCAGGTCGCTTTTCTTCCTGGGTCTTCAAGATCTTCACCATTGGTATTTGGTTCATCAAAACCACATGTACCGATTCTTCAATCACCAATGTTCTTTATTGAGTACTCAATGCTTTGTCGTATCTCGAGTATCCCATGAAGATTGCTTCATCGCCTTTCTCATCAAAGGTATGCACTGTGGTTCTGCTTAAGACAAAACATTTTGATCCAAACATATGAAAATATGAGATATTGATTTTCTACCATTCCATATTTCATATGGAGTCTTTCCATGATGTTTGTTGATGATTGATCTGCTTTTGTGTATGACATGTCTTGTGTTTGTCGCTTCAAAATTTCAAAATCTCTTTGGCAAGCATGCTTCAAGAATCATTGTTCTAACTCGCTTTGAGAGTTCTGCTTTTCTCTCTCGCTACACCATTTTGTTGTGGAGGCCCGCCTGCAGATAGTTGATGTAGTACTCCGCTTTCTTCACAAGAGGTTCGATGATTTCATTTAGAAATTCGGTTGCCTCTCGCCTCATCCCGATCTTTATGATCTTTAGTTCTTTCTCATTTTGGAGTCTTCAACCAAATGCGCTTTTTTGAGTGTCTCTTTCTTCTTGTTCATGAAAATGGTCAGGTGTACTTTGAGAAGTCATCCACCACTACAGGGTGTATTTACCACCACTCACACTTACTCGGTGTGGATCTGGTCCAAACAGTCCATGTGTAATGGATGTAGAATTCTTGTTGTAGATTGATAAGGCTTTGACTTGAATGAACTTTTGATCTGCTTTCCTTTTCGACATGCATCACATAGACTTTCTTTCTTGAATGTGATCTCTGCAAACCTTCAACTAACTTGTTCTTTGATAGTTTGTTGATGGTCTTGAAATTGAATGATTTAATCTTCTCGTACAAATCCAGCTTGTGGATTGTTTGTTTTTTACAAGCAGACATGTTTCGCTTTGGTCAAGCTTTTCCGACTTCTACAACATACATGTTGTCTTGTCTTCACCCGCAAGAACCACATGTTGGTTTGGCTATGAATCACTTTGCATCCTTCTTGTTGAAGTGCACATTGTATCCTTTGTCACAAAACCCGGTGATGCTCGTCGATTGAAATTTAGTCCTTGACATATGCCACATTTTGAATCTTCAAATTGTTCTTGAGTATTATGCCTCCCCTTAATCTTACCAGGTTTCTTTGCCTCCAAATGTTACTTTGGGTCCATCAAAAGCCTTGAAGTCGATGAGCCATTTCTTGTTACTCGTCATGTGTCCTGGAACATCCACTTGTCTATGTACCGGACATCCTACAAAAACAGATTAATTAAGTTTAGGTACCCAACACCGTTTGGGTCCATACTGTTAGCAATCATGCTCCCATACCGTGAGTGTGTATCCAAAAGGTCTTCTTTTGGATAATTGAAGTCATCAACTTCATATGTATAAGGCATGGCGTAATAGCTTCTAATATTCATGTGAAGGTATTCTCGATACTTTTCTCCACCTTTGGTGCATTTACATCCTTCTTCACTTTCCAATATGCAATTAGGAAATCTTTCTTGCATCATGTGACTAGAATGCAGATTGGTTTTTCTTAAACACATGATGCATTTTGTAGAATGGTTTCTTCTTGTATTTTGGAGGTGCAATATTCCATCATCCTCTGAAGGGTAAACCCTGGCTTTACCTTTCGGATGGTCGTTGTTCTTGTTTGACTCGAATAAGGATTTAGTCTGTTTGTTTCAATCGCATTGGGTTTTGACTTCACCGAATAGGATGATCTCGTTGGAGCTATGGTCTGTCCCTTTCTAAAATTTTGGTCCATTAATGGTCCTCGAATTTAGAATTGTGTTGACCATTATTCCTACTTTCATCCTCGATCATTGTAGCAAGACAGATCCGATCCAAACCTTTTTGAGGGTTTGTAAGTTTGGTGCCTTTAGTGGTGCAGTGGTTACCTTTACTGGTGAGGAGATTTTCTTAACTGATCTGTCAATAACAGATGTATGATCATCTGCTTTTTGTTGATCATTTAAGCAGGTCTCCTTACTAGTTAATTCAGCTTTTGTTTTATCCAGTTCTTCCTTCAATCTCTTATTTTCTTTTCTTAGATCCTTGCATTCCTTTTCCAGAATTTCATGATTCTTTTCAATTTCATCAAATTTAGTCATGAGATTTTGGACCAGTTCTGCTGTATCTAATGGAAGAGTAGAAGATTGTGCAAAGGTCAGGTGAGGATGCATTAGATGAAGAGTAAGAGCTAGATGATACCTCGGATTCATCTGATTCTTTAGCCATTAGACATAGGCTTGTTTCTTCAGTGTCTGAACTATCATCTTCATCCAATTCTTTGGTGTGGAAATATTACTCGCTGGACTCTGGTCCAGCTGAGGCTTCGGCAGTGCTCGCAGATTTGAGCCTCTCAGATTTCGTGCATAATATTTTGTACACCTTATTTAATTGTAAAATTAATTGTAAAAGACATATTAATTGTGAGTCATATAAACAATTAATATGTAAAACTCTAGTTTACTTTATGTCATAGACATAACTTTTACTTTTTACTTTTGCATGCTTGCCGCCCACATCTACATACTCAAGTGGCGCCTAAGCTAGCTAGCTAGTCTCTCCATCTCAATTGTATCTATTTATACATCTTTTTACTCAATGAATAAACTAAGTTGAAGTTTACTCTTGTGTTAACACATTCTCAAACTCTCTTCATGGTATCAGAGACTTACTGAGTTCTAAAATCCGCTGCAAAACTCAGTTCTTTTCAGAAAAATGTCAACATTATCTGAAGTTTCATCTTCTTCAGTAGACTCACATTGCCTCACAGGTGGGATAATCGAACACTCTTCTTTACAAATCATAAACTTGATGGTAACAATTACTTGCTATGGTCAAGGTCTATGAAAATGTAATCTCCGGCCAGGGCAAGATGGGATATCTGCATTCGTTCCAAACCCCGTCACGAACCCGACCCCAAGTTTGAAGCATGGGACACAGAAAATAACCAAGTCGCGACCATCCTCACGAGGTCTATGACAAAAGAGATCGATGAGAACTTCACGATGTATGACACTTCTTAAGGAAATCAGGACAATGCCGTAGACCTTTACTCAAAAAGGACAATACATCTCAAGTCTATGAACTCAAGCTCAGATTCAAAATTGCGCACAAGGGGATATGTCAGTAACTCAATACTTTAATCAACTATCTAAGGCATGGCAACACCTAGATATGTTGAAACTCACCCTCGAATGATGTTAAAGATGCCTGCACTCTTTAAAGACATTATCGAGAAAAGAGAGTATTCAAATTCCTTCATCGGGTGAATCCTACTCTTGATGATGTCGAGGTAGAATTCTTGCTACTAAACCTCTTCCAAATCTCAAATCCATGTTTGCCGAGGTCAAACATGACGAAAGCTTGAGGAGGAAAGTGATGTCTTGAACCCTCGCCGACAACCCCATCAAGGTACGCTGCTGTGAAGGTTAATGAGACTTACAGTGAAGCCTCATGAGAAAGTGGAAAGCTGCTCGCGTGATCACTACAAACGCACAAATCACACCAAGGACAATTGTTGGAAGCTACATGGCAAACCTAACCCTCTAAAACCTCAAACCAACCAGGAAAGTCAAGGCAAACTTATCGGTGAAGAGGAGAATGACGAAGAAGTTTGAATGCTCGGTTCTGTCGCCTTTAGAGCCTTTATTGCTCAAGATCGTAGAAGGTAGCTCCCCACTGAAATGGCCACTCATGCTAAAACAGTATATTTTACTCACCTCTTAGTAATGAGACCTGGATTGTTGATTTTCAGGGCTTCTTCCCATATGACCTGTAATAAAAACCTTATTACCTCAATATATGCCATGCAACCAAATTCACGAATTAAGACTCTTGATGGTTCTGTTTCTTATGCAAAAAGGTGTTGGGAAGGTTAAACTCACTAATCGATATATCTACCCATGCACGTCCTGCTTGTTCCAAAGTTAGATCAGAACCTTATATCTCACAAGAAACTCACAAAGATCCTGAATTGACCGTTGTTTTTAATAAGAATCAAGTGTACATTCCAGGATCTTTCTTCTCGAGAAGTGATTGGGCAAGCTAAACCTCGCCAGATTGTTTGTGATCAAACTCGCCGAAGACAGACCGCCGCAAAGAACTGCACTCAAAACCTAGACAATATCATGTTATGGCATTATAGACTAGGACATCCAAGTTTTGGTTATTTAAAGTCTTTAATCCTCGAATTGTTTAAAGGATGTAATCTTAATGATCTTCAATGTGATATTTGTCAATTTGCTAAACTCACCAAATCTCATGTATGCTAAGTTACCTCACTTTCCCTCTTCCCCTTTCACCCTAATTCACAAGTGATGTATGGGGACCTCAAGAGTGAAAAGTATAACAGAAAAAGGTGGTTTGTAACCTTCATTGATGATCATACCGTAAACACTTGGTCGTTCTTAATGAAAGACAAATCAAGTTGGACCTATCTTCCAAGAATTTTATCACATGGTTCCACCCAATTTGATACTAAGATCAAGATCTTAAAGACCGATAATGCTCGGAATACTATGAGTCTAACCTCAAGAATTTCTTGACAAGCAGAGGAATTGTTCATATCAAGAGTTGTGTGGAAACACCTCAAACAGAATGGGGTTCTTTGAAAGAAAGAACAGCATCTGCTTTGAAATGGCCAGATCAATCATGTTCACTACACATGTTCCTAAATACATGTGGGGTGAAGCTATATTGATCGCTACATATTTAATCAACAGACTTCCCAGCAGAGTGTTAGGTTTCAAACTCCTCTCCAAACCCTTCCTCGACCACACACCTCGCTCTCATCTTATTACCCAATTGCCTCCAAAGATCTTTGGTTGTACTGTGTTTGTTTATATCCACGCTCAACACGTATAAACTTGATCCTAAAGCTCATAAGTGCATTTTCCTTGATATGCACGGGATGAAAGGTTACAAGTGTTACTCTCCTAATCGAAAAGAAATTTTACAATTCTATGGATGTGAAATTCTTTGAAAGGACTCCGTATTACAAAGCTGAAACCCATTGAGCCACCACTCGATGGAAACTGATTGAGATTGAACTAAGTCCGTTCTCTCGGCAAACCATTAACCTCAAAGAGACTCATAATCTTCAAAGATCGCAGATACTCACATCACACATCGGCCTCGCAGTCACGACCTGTAGTTCGGCCGACCCAGAGCTGTTTGAACAGTAACCTCAAGAACCCATCTTGAATCCAGTCCGCCTGGACCCTCACTTATCGACTCTCTCAGCCAGCTCTCATCAAGTAGATGATGCACCTATTGCTCTAAGGAAAGGGAAAAGATCATGCACCGATCATTCTATTCATACTTATTTATCTTATGATCGCTTGTCTCTCTTTGCCATGTTCACACAGACTGGACTCTCACTCTATCCCTAGAAATATTCAGTGAGGCCCTTCAAAATGATAAGTGGAAGGTCGGCCATAAAACAGAGATGATCGCTTCTTGGATAATCATACTTGGGACCTCACAACTCTTCCCAAAGGCAAGAAAACAATTAATGCTGCAGATGGTTATTCACTATCAAATACAATGTCGATGGTAAAATTGACAAGTATAAAGCCGTGATTGGTAGCAAGGGATTCACTCAAACTTATGGCATTGACTATAAGGAAACTTTTGCACCAGTGGCAAAGCTCAACACCGCTGCAGTATCTTGATTTCCTAGTTGTCCAACTTGACGGCCTCTTCACCAATTGGACATCAAAAATGCCTTTCTAAATGGGGACCTCACCGGGAGGTTTATATGACTGCAGACCCCTGGTTTTATTAATCCTCATACTCAAGGCAAGGTGTGCAACCGAGGAAATCTCTATATGGCCTGAAGCAATCACCAAGGGCATGGTTTGGAAAACTCACCACTGTGGTTAAAGCCGCTGGATATCATCAATGCAACTCTGATCACACCATGTTTGTCAAGACAACCAACCAGAGGAGGTCCATTCTAATTGTATATGTGGATGATATCATCTCACTGGAGATGACTCTATCGAGATCCGTAACTTGAAGACTCTAATGGCAAAGGTGTTCCAAGTTAAAGATCCAGGCTACCTCAAGTACTTTCTTGGTATGGAAGTAGCTAGAACCACCAATGGCATTTCGGGTCTCCCAAAGGAAGTATGTCTGGACTCATCAAGGAAACGGCATCTTGGGATGCAAACCCTCAGATCTCCAGTGGAGACCCAGGCCATACCCCATCGCATGGTGACATTGTTGTCAGAAAGAACAATATCAAAGGCTTGTAGGCAAACTCATATACCTTTCACACAAGACCCGGAGCATTGCATATGGGGTCACCGTCACTAATTCATGCATTGCCCCATCGAGCAACATTGGGATGCAGTGAATAGGATACCGAGGTATTTAAAATCCACTCTGGCCAAGGCCCGCTCTTCACCAAGTCTATCGATAGATCAACAGGGTCTATACCGATGCCGATTGGGACAATGGATGTCACATTGATGTGAGGTCTACCATGTGCTATTGCTCATATATATGGGGAACCTGGTTACTTGGAGGAGCAAGAAACAACCCATCGTGGTCAAGAAGCAAAGTCTTGAAAAGTCGAACTAAGGGCACTTGTACTTGGCATTTGTGAAGCTCTATGGCTAAAAAGTGGTACCGATCGAACTCTTCAAAGAATCAGACAAAGAACCTATCACACTCACAGACAATAATTCAGCCTTATGCATGGCAGTAATATCCATCCATCATGATAAAACCAAGCATGTGGACATTGATGACACTTTTCAAGGAGAAGATTGATGCCAAGATTATTCAACTCAGTGATGTTCCTCACAGATCGAATCGCTGATATTCTTACCAAGGCTATTCCACCTCTTATGTTCAAATAGATTAAGTAGCAAACTTGGTCGCATCAACATATACTGCCCATTTGAGGGGTGTGGAAATATTACTCGTGAGACTCCATCACGAGGCTTAACAGGTGCTCGCCAGATTCATTGCCGAGCCTCGGGATTTCATGCATAATATTTTGTACACCTTATTTAATTGTAAAATTAATTGTAAAAGACATATTAATTGTGAGTCATATAAACAATTAATATGTCAAACTCTAGTTTACTTTATGTCATAGACATAACTTTTACTTTTTACTTTTTGCATGCTTGCCGCCCACATCTACATACTCAAGTGGCCGCCAAGCTAGCTAGCTAGTCTCTCCATCTCAATTGTATCTATTTATACATTTTTTACTCAATGAATAAACTAAGTTGAAGTTTACTCTTGTGTTAACACATTCTCAAACTCTCTTCATTTGGTCGCGAGGCATATGCATGCTTTCTCTTTTCTCGAGAAATGCCTTCTTCATCACTATCATTGTTCTCGGTCAAATTATACGATTTTTAACGATATATTTTATATCAATTTCCCATATTCTTATGTTTTTCATAGAAATCGAGATTTATATTTAAATATTGAGCAAATGATATTTTTAATGAGTTAATTTCAAAATGTATCAAATTTAGTGCTTAAATGATGATTTATTATTATTTTGGAATTATATTACATTTTGGTATTATTCATTGATTAATTAGAGCCTACAAGTGTTCAAGATTGGAATGGACAAGTGTCAAGGATAAGATCTTGGAGGACAAGTCATGAATCATCTAGAATATCCAAGAGATAAGGTTTGTTACAAAGGATAAGGATGGTTTGTTGGAGATAATGACAAGGATCAAATGCGGATAAGCTCAAGACAGTGGAATCGAGTTCAAAAGCCGGAATCAAGCGTTTTGAAGATGGAGGCTGGCGTCCCATATCGTAATCATGGCGTTCAGAAGTCCAAAGCAGATCGAGAGCTCGGAAAAAGCATGGAATCTGGCGTTTGAACAATAGAACCAGCTGTTCAGAAGCTTGAACCGGCGTGCTCCACATCTCAAAGCGGAGTTCGAGAATGTCTCAGAATCGATTTCCTATATATACTAGCTGCTCCCAAACATTCAAAAATCATCCTTCCATTCGTAAATCACCACAAAACTTCACACATAAAATTCCAAAGAGCGACCACTCTTTGAAGTCTTCAGGCGGTCACCCGAGCCTTGTGCTCGGGTGATCCGGGGTTAGATTAGGTTTTTTCTTTGTTTTGCTTGTTGATTCATGAAGCTCAAATTATTGTATCGAACCCTGTGAGTTTGTTTTTTCAATTAATTCAGTCTCTGTTTTATCTTTATGATTTATGATTCGTTTTGTATCTTTTCTATGCAATTATCATGCTATTGTGTGACTAGATCGAGAGACTGGTTACTAATCGTTGTTTACCGTATGACGAAAGTCGGTGTAGACCCTAGATCACCATAGAAAAGATGTGATTTTTAACCTTGACATAACGAAAGTTGATAGGTTGATTATCTAGGTTATTAGATTGAAAGATCTTACACCTTGTTTTGTATGCGTTAATCTCTATAGATCGAAAGATGATGAGATTGATAGGCTAATTACTACTTAAAGTAGGATTCATACCTTTGTAAGGTGAAACCACAATTGAGTTAAGATCATGAGGTGAACTAGGATTGAAATTACATGGTTTGTGCATTGTTTGATTTCATGTTTCCTTAGTTTAGGTCGTTTTATGTTTTCCTTAGCTTTAGGACTGCTTTTATTCTTCTTCGTGTTGTTCTTGTTTGTTTGTTCTTGATTATGTGTTTCCTGGCTTTGGACTAAAATCCTCTCTGTCAGCTTTATTTTTCCGCTTTAGTTTAGGTTTAGTAATAATTAGTAGTAACAATTGAGAGAGTTAATGAAATTAGATTTCAACATCCCAATTCCCTGTGGATCGACCCCTTACTTATCTCGCTATACTATCAACTACCCGGTGTTTGGCCGGTTAGGAGTTAGTTTTGCATCTAAGTATGGGTTTATAAATTTTCTTTGTTTTAAATGATGCAAAATCCTCTCAACAATCATCCGAATCATTATCGATGATTCTTCATTCTTCTCACTTTGGATTCTCGCCTTGAGTGCATTCTTGCTTTTTCTCTTTTCAAATGCTTTGTATTTCTTCTTCTCATCATCTTTGTCATTTTCTTCGTGACAATCGCTTTGAAGTGACCTTTCTTGTTGCAGTTGAAGCATCTGTATTCATCATCTTTCTTCTTCATGTCTCTCGTTTGAGCTTGACCTCTTGTTTGATGATGAATTTCTTTGAAGGGCTTCTTTTTGTCGAACTCTGTCAAAGCGTTTAACCAAAAAGCTACCTTTTCTTTAAGTTCACGTGTTTCTTTGTTGATATACTCGCAAAGTTACTTTCTTTGAGGGTGCAACCAGGCGTTGAGTTTTTGTCTCTCTGCCGGAGCACCATCCTCACCGCTCAATTCGAATTCATGAGCTTTTAATTGGGACATCGTTGTCGAGTGTCGTTGCTTGCAAGATTTGTTGTTCCTCCGACACGAGATGTTATGATCTTCCATCTTTCGTAGTCCTCTCAAGATCTTCAAGCATACTTCTTTTGGGGGTATGTGTGTCCAAGTCGTTGCAGTTCATCGATGATGCTTGAGAATCATTGTCCATTTGATCTATGGATTCACCAGTCTTCATTTTGAAGTTTTCAAACTTGCATTTTGCAAATGTATAATTTGTTTTCTTTAATCGCCTGAGATCCTTCATTTATCAATGATAGCTTGTCCCACATCTCCTTTGCTGCTTTTTGCGTCTTTGATTCTCATGAACATGTTGCTATCTAGGGTCTTCAAGATCATGTCTTCGCAACAAAGTCCAGGTTTGCTCTTTCCCCGTCATCCTTGGTCCAATCCTTTTTAGGTTTGTCAATTTTTTCCTTGATCTCGCTTCTCGTGCCCACCACAAGAGTGATTGTGATTGGTCCATCATTAATTACATCCAAAGATCTCTTCATGAGTTGCCGCAAGATGAGATAGCATTCTTATTTTATATTCATCAAAATTATTAATATTAAAAACAGTACTTTTGACAAGAAGTTTGAGGAATCCATCAAGGTGCAAATGAAGATATAAATGTAAATGTATGAAGACCAGATTTGAAAACTACTTTGAAAATATGTGATCTCCTTGTTACCGTAAATTAGATCTCAATGTGTTTTGATACTAGGAACACCGCTTTCTGCTACAAATTGTTGGTCCCAGAGAAGCGGTAAAACTATAGGTATGAGAGGGGTGAATGACTATAGTGGAGTTTCAAAAATTTTCTCCTATTTAAAAGCTTTTGGGCAATGGATAAGTCCCTTCTACTATGTTGTTTTCAAATCGGTTTAGACAATCACAGAATAAGTTATGATGTAGGCAAATTAAATAAATGCAAGAAAGTAAATTGTAGCAATTAAATTGACACAAGGCTTATAGTGGTTGGTGGTGGTGTAATCCCTTAATCCACTCTTCTCCGTGATGATTGGAGGAATTCACTATTGTTTTCACAGATACAATAGTATGATTGTCCTTGGCTTCCCAAGCTTCACAATCTACAAGACTATCACTCATTGACCTGTGAATGATGATTCAATGATTCACTTTTCCTTTGTCGCTCCCTGAGATCAAAATCTTTCAACAGCCTATCACATATTCAACTCCTTCTCAGATTGCTTCGATTGGGCTTGTTTGATTTGATGTGAATGTGATTCACACACACTTGGTTGATCAATCTCGCCGAGTATGACTTTGAAGCTCGATGTCCGAGTTGATAACTAGATGCGCTCTTTTAAGTTCGTGAGAGAAGGCTTTTCAAATTGACAGAGTTTTCACTTGATTTTTATGTTCCGCTCCACACCTTTCTCTCGTCTCACAATGCCTTCTATTTATAGCCTTGAATAACCTTGATTTTGAAATTTCGTCCGTTGGCTATATTAATGAGGGAATAATCCTTGATTTTATTCTTGATTCCCCCTTAATGGCATTCTCCTTGATTTCAGTGATCGGATTCTTTCTTCAATCGTACACATAAAATCCGTCCTTGATTGATCCTCTAAGGATTGTGTATTTAATGCATGATCTTACGAATCTTCAACGTATATTAAACCGACCGTAAGTGTTCCTTCGCGTCGAACGAGCGGTCAAGTGATCCTTCCGTCTTAGTTGTTTTAGCTTTTCCTTTACCGCTTCGTCTTTACTCACCGAAAGTAAGTTTACTTTGCCGGTTCACGCTTTTCTTCTTTGCTTAACTAGAAGAATCTTTTACTTCACCGATCTTAGATTGGGGTGAGATCGGTGTGTACACCATATACAAATATTAATGTACATCACTTGTAGTATGACTTAGACTTGTCCAAGGTCATCACAGACTTCTTGGTTACAAGTCAGACCTTTAATGTCTGCATTGCTTATCTGTTGGTGCTTGGCTGGCTTCACTCTGCCGAATATCTTTTTTTGCTTTGCCGTCCTACCAACTAGTACAATACTTGTCTGACTCAACTTATACAACATGTTAGACTCTAAGTAAGGACTTATACATAGAATTCTAACTTATTTCAGGCTTGCTATAACAGCTGGTATGGCTATCATCAAAACATAATAAAGTGTTCCTAACAATGGTCAATCAGGCTGTTGTCCTGAGTGCAAATTTTGGACAGCACACTGGTAAGTATGGTGGTAAGTCTGAAATTTTTATCTCAAAACAGTCGATTATAGATTCTAGTGCCTTAGATCATATAACATGTGATCTAAATGTCCTCCAATCCTATTATCCTATCCATTCTACCTATGTGACATTACCTGATGGAAGTACTACCACATCTACTCATAGAGGCACAGTTGAATTAAACAACACACTGATCCTATATAATGTCATGTACATACCTAATTTCAAACACAACCTAATATCCCTTAGTAAATTGTTGTATGACAGAACTTTGTGTGTTAGTTTCACTACTAATCTTTGTCTCATCCAGGAACATATGACCAAGATGCAGATTGGATTAGCTAAACAAGTCCATGGTCTTTACTATCTTCTTCCTGGTCATCACCACCACACATCCAGCTCCAACACCTTCAATCAGCTTACCACTAAATCTAGTGTTTCTATGCTTTGTAGTAGGCCCGATGCTTACATATGGCATATTAGGTTAGGGCACATGTCCAATAAGGTTGTTAATTATGTAAAGCTCATAGAGCCAACAGTCAGTTCTTATGAAATAAATGATTGTACTATCTGTCACCTTTCCAAACAAAAGAAATTATCTTTTCCCTTAAGTGACTCAATGGCAAAAACAGCTTTTGATCTCATCCATGTGAATATCTGGGGACCATATAAGAAGGCAACCATCTATAATGAGCACTATTTCTTAACTATTGTTGATGATTTCACCAGGTACACCTGGGCTTTCCTTCACAAAAACAAATCTCAAGCTAGTACAACTGTCAAACAGTTTTGTGCCTTCACCCAGACTCAGTTTAATAAACAAATTAAAATACTAAGATCTGACAATGGCCAAGAGTTCTCTCTTAAAGATTTTTATGCAACTAATGGTATAATGCATCAAACTACATGTGTTCATACTCTGGAACAGAATGGGATTGTTGAAAGAAAACACTAACACATCCTCAATGTGGCCAGAGCCTTAAAAATCCAATCCAACATACCTATATCATACTGGGGATTTTGCATTTAGCATGCAGTTAATCTCATCAACCTCACTTCATCTCCTAAAATACAGCATCAGACCCCTTACCAAAGACTCTTCCACACTACTCCTTCATACTCCAACCTTAAAGTTTTTGGATGTCTAGCGTTTTCCAGCACTCCCCCACTCAATCTAGAACTAAATTTGATGACAAAAGTGTACCTTGTGCCTTCCTAGGATACCCCCCATATGTCAAAGGATACATATTCTTGAACCTTCAAACTAAAAACATTCTCATCTCTAGGAATGTGTTATTCCATGAACACATTATTCCTTTCAAACTTAAAGCAGCACACAATCATCATCCTATATCAACTCATATCCCTTACCAGACTGTAATTCTCACCTGGCCTTTGATCTTACTTTGGAAGTAACGTCCGAAAGACAATTTATGTAATTGTTTTTAGAATTAATAAATGACTGATTTATTCTCATCTTATTATTTGCTTTGTGCTTGTAAGAAATACATTGTTGAAAACCCCAAGTCGTATCATATGTAGCCATATAACTTAGTGTGTGTCACACATGAGGATTAAGTTTATGGTGATTCACTTGAACTATTAGTCCGTGGTGAACTTAATCAATGAATGGGGTCTATTGATTAAACCACCATTAATGCACCTTAACACTTTATGGTGTGACCGCCTTATCCGGACCGTCGACATTGGTTGTCTAAGTGGGGCATTTATATATGATGAGAATCATATAGATGGACCGATTTAATCAGTATTTTCATATAATTCCGTGATTGAGAAATCTTATTAAATCACAAGATGATCATATATGGATTAACCTTAATCCTCAAGTGATTATAGACTCTACTTGTTTCAGGATAGGGTTTGATGTTTTCGTTAGGAGGATCGCGCAAGAGGCGCGGTCCGAATCACTTTCACGTTGGCACTATTCTGGAATGAGTGGGAAGTGTGTGTCTCACAGATATGGAATTCATTCCTTCCTGCGGGAAGTAGAAAGACAATCCCCTTATTTGTTGATCCTAGAAACTGATCGATCCCGGGAGTTCGTATTGGTTATCAACTAATTGATCACTAGTGGGTTAATGGTAAATAATGATAAGATGTAGTGAAGAAGGTTTACGGAAATAATCCTACTTCAGTACGGATAGTCTATGGAGGGTTACTTTATAAGTAATGATTATATCAATGGACACTTATCGACTCAACTCGACGTTTTTGAGAATAAGTTATATCTATAATCGATAGAGTTCAGTTTCGGATTTATGGTGGCGTAATTCCGGAATTAACAAGTTGAGTGGAAATATTCTGTTCGATGAATATTTTATTCAATTTATTGTAACTACTGGTTACAGGTCCATGGTCCCCGAGTTGGCTCCTAACACGCGAGTGTTTTCTCGTTTTATGGAACCTCGAGAATAAATTAAATAATTAGTCTATTTAATGAATATGCAATATTATTTATTTGGTAAATAATATGTAAAATAGAAAAGACATTTTCTATTAAAATGACTAGAAAATATGGCACCACATGTTGATGATAAACTAGGAAAAGAAATTTTTCTAGATTATGTCACATGTGTAATTAATTAATTATCTATTTGTTGGATAATTAATAGAAAATTAAGAGATTGATTTTTTGAGAATTATCTCTTATTTTGTAGCAAAAATATCTTTTCCTTATGGGAATAGGTTTTTGTGGTGTGAAAATGATAACTCTCTTCACTAGTTATTTTTCTATATAAAGAGAGTTCCTTCTAGCACAATAATAAGACAATTTGGGCCACAAATAAATCAAAAGGAAGAAAAATTAGTTTCTTGCCTTAGTCATAAAGAGGAGAAAAATCTAGGATTTTTCTTGTGCATATTCGAGGAGGTTCTACGGCGAGGATCGACGTCCACCAGTCGTCGTTCGGAGATACAATCCAGAAGATCACGGCTTCTTCCTTTGGTCAATTTTATCATCTCTCTCCGGTATGGGTAAATCTACTAACCTTCTCGTATGATTAATTAGTTATGTCTCATATCGTAAATCGCATAAGCTCTCGTTGTGTGAAGATCGAGCGTCTCGATCGGTGCTACTACTCCTAGCATGTGGTAGCAGAGATAGGTTAAAACGATTTTACGATCTTGATTGCATAATTAATTAATAAGGAGTGGAATTGAATAAATATTGCATCTTTTATATGTTTATTTTAAATATGCATGGTTGAATGATTTGGTTGACGAGATGGATTGGGGTTGGTATTTGTTTACCGGTAGATCTATTGTAAACCCAAATTTTTGGGTATAGAAAATTATGTAATTTATTTGTTGTAATTTAAATTCCTAGTAATTATAATTGAATAGTTTTCGGCGGCTCTGTTGTATTTAATTTATTTCGAAGATCATCATGACAATCTGATGTGCTATCATGGTGGTAGAGGCGCAAGATCTGAGGTCTAAAGACCTGAGTTCAACCCCCCCACCAACGCGTTTTTAAGCAATTTTTTCCAGAAAAATTGATTTTTGAAAGCTTTCTGAAAAAATATGCAAAATTTCACAGCTGATGTGTCTCAAACCCTCGACCTACAAAAGGAGGAAGAGCACGCTGACCAGTTCGGCTACAAGGATTTTGGTGAAGATTTCGCCCAGAAAATTAATATACAAATCAGCTGCAGATTTCTTTTAAATAGAAATTAGTAAATCCATTAAATTGGATTTAAAGTTTTTTCTTTCTATTTAATTGATTATATACTGGGGTACTAACGATCCATCTCAGTGTTTATTTTTCGCATTTATTTCTTGTATGATTATTTATGTGATATAACCATGTCATGCATCATATTCATGAATTCCATTCCTAGCATATGCATACATGTAGAAAATTAATAATGACATTAATTAGACATGTATGAACACGATAATTAATTTAGATTAATAATAAATTAAATTAATTGAAAGAAAAGGAATTTTATCGGGATATAAAATTCACATGATAAACTTGATTTGGGATGATAAATCCTACGGGGTTTAGGTTATTTAGTGTCTACATAAAATTTGAATTTTGATAATCAAAAATTGGAAAATCCGGAAAAGTAGGACACCAACTGAGCAATAGGTTTGAAAATTGGTTCGGGCGGTCAATAGGGCTTCGGCTCGACTCGACTTGTCCGTCCAAGTGCGACGTTAGCGTCAGGGGTCCGGCAAGGTCAAGCTATCCGCGAGCAGGTGACGCCAATGGGGCAACCTTAGCCCTATTCATCCAAAGAATGCATACAATGAGCCAACGAAGAGGACGGGTCGGCCTAGCCGATCCCGACACCATTCGGTGAACTCGGTTAAAGCTCAAACAGGGTTTAAAACCGATAAGTTGGTGGTTGCTTTTTTTTGATTTATTGTTTTCGATTTATTCAAAAAATTTTACAAATCCTAGAACTTTTATCATGACATTATTAGGACTATAAAATTCAATGGTGAATTTTTGTTGTGTAGTGTCTACACCAGAGATTTTCTAAATAATCGATAAATTGGAAAATCATGAATATAGTGTCACTAGTTAGACGGTATTTTGAACCGATAAACTAGTGGGATCTTTAAATTTCGTGATTTATTTTTTTCGAATCATTGAAAATCTAATAAGTCCAAATATATTAGGATTTTAAAATTCTTGGTGAATTTTAATTGTGTACCGTCTGCACAAAGAATTTGAAAATCCGAGAAATTGGAATATCGTGAATAAGTGACACTAGTTAGACGGTATTTGGAACCGATGAAAATCCTAAAAAAAACTACCTAATTTTCAAAATAAAGAGTGGGAGCGGGTAAGGTGACAACCGACCCCTCGGCCTCTACTGTTGACACAAGCACCGTGAGAGAATGGTGACGCCTCGTGCCGCTTTGATTTCAGCCCCCTTCGGATGGCCTTCACCGCTATCAAAATTCGAGGCCTGGTTTCCGAAAGGATAGGATTTTGAGTACTCATCGGGTCACTGACCTGCCCTTCGGCGGCATACTCGGGGTCTACTTAAAAATCTAAAACAGTAGGTCACACTCTAAAAGGTATTTTTCGAAAATATCTTGGCTGAAAAAGGAAGGTAATCAACAATTAAATCGGGATGTCTGATTCTCAGTTAATTGTTGAGAGAGATTGTCTCAATTTAATCGTCACCTCTTTGACCTACCCGTCGGCGGCAATGTAGGTGTGAGATTAAATCCTTGGAATGGTAGGATAAACTGCATGCATGACATCACGTTTATAATTCCTAATATTTATTATTTGTAGTGGTGTATGATTTGATTTATACTTCTATCATAATTTATTTTCTACAATTGCATGTTATCTCATGGTATCTAAACTGCTAAATATGATATATTGACTGGTAACGACTTCGTAAAAGTGGCAAAGTAACAAGAACGTTGAACTCAATAATCGAGAATGCAAATTAATTCATCGGAAGAGAATGTTCCTCTTGAGCCTACATACTTAAGTGACATTTATGTCACTGCTATCACTCGTGTTAAACGGGAGACAAAACAAAATTAGTTCAAATATGATGAGAATAATTTGGTATCAATCTCACTAGACATACCAGGTTCACGAGTAGTGTCTACTCAAATGAATCGCTAGTTCACGGCCATTTCCTTTAAAGAAAGCCAAGAATGGGAAGGTAAATGTCTACAAGTGTAAGTCATCTAAACTAAATAAGTTAAAGGCTAAACCGAAATATTAATAAAAGAAAGTATAGGATAAGGAAAGTGATTTCGAATCACTAACCTATGAATCCTTAGAGACTTTCTTAACCGAGTAATTTGACTCATAAGCTAAAGTTCTTTTGTAAGAACAAGATAGCTTGGCATTCATGATGAAGAGTAGACAACGGGCAGTTATTTCAGCTAATATAGTGAGAGTGATATAAGGAAATAAATTTCGGATTTTAATCCTTGAATATCAAAGAAATATAAGTTATTTTCAGGTTCGTTGGAACAAATGGATTCACTTCCACATCAATAATATAGTTTCCTTAAAGAAAGTGAATATGACATTTATATACGATTCTGAGACTCGGACTTTTGTCTGATAAAGTCAAAACCACTAAGTAATGCTGAAAATGTATATGTAACAAACATAAACTATTAAGACAAATGGTTACCGTATTTAGATGAACGATTCTTCGACATCTATTAATTAGTGCACATATCATAGAGATAAGATGTGAAGACTGGTTAAGGGTAATTCCTATCTCCCAGTCTAAGAACACTATCTCAAAGGAAAAATGACTAAGTTGCCTTTCAATTAGGAAAAGGTAATAGAGCTGAAGAAGTAGCACTACTTGTTTGTTCACGGATTTATCTAATGCAAAATAAACAAGTAATAATATTTATAAATCCGGCTTACCTCAAGTGCAAGGATCGTAGTAAAGAGGTTGATACCGTGTCGATCTTACGGGGAATCGGGGTTGTTAATTTTAGTTTTTATTTCTAACCTAACTATGTCACGATTACTACTAAAAAGATACTAAAAACAAAACAGTGAATAACTAACAAGAAAGATAACAAACGTAAGCTGGACAGAAGATCAAGATCTAAAGCCAGGAAAATCAAGTTGCGAACCAATTAAGCTAAATCTAGTCCTAATATGCAATAAAAAGACTAACTAAGCTAAACAATTCAAGTTCAAGGGATTTTAATCAATAAGTTACGAACGAACAAGCAATTGATCCACCTATCCTACAACATTCAATTTCAATTCAGATTATCTCGTGATTTCTAACCAAGTTGTGATTCACCTAATCAAAGGTATGAACCCTAATTTCTTAGGCAAGTTCACCTATTAATCTATTATCTTTCGATCTATAGATTAACGCTTTTCTAACCAAAGGTGTGAAATTTATACGTTTCTAACCTAGAAATCTAACCTAATAACTCTCGTTACTTAGATTAAAAGATCTATTCTTTATCATGGTGATCTAACGTCTAACATGATTTTCATCAAAATAAACAATCAACAAGCAACGATCTTTCGATATAAACTGCAATAAAACAATGTAATCATAATAAAGAAACAACTTGAGGTAAGAACTCACAAGATAATCACGAAACGAAACTGAATTGTTGATGGATAGGCTTCACAACGCTTGTTCAAGGAAGCCTTAGCCTCTAAACATCACCCGAGTTGCTTGAATTGTTTTTTAAAAGTACATGAACTACCTAGAATTTAACTGAGAATTGAAAGTCTAAAAACTGAATAAAAAAGAGTGAAAAATGCAGCCCATAGCCGCCCCTAGATTTAGGGTTTCGAATCTGATGTGTTTGGTCCAGGAAACGGCTGCTTTATATAGATTTCAAAGTCGGTTTACTGATGTAGGCTTAAGGACGCCCGTCTGAAAAGGTGAACGCCCGTCCAGGGAACTTCTTGAACTCTCTGAATCGATTTTCCTGTCTTGGACGCTCGTTCAATGGGTCTGGACGCCAGTTCATCAAATATCTCAAGACTATGTACTGATTTTGCACCTCTGGACGCCCGTTCACTTGATCAAACGCCCGTCCAACTGGACGGAACTCAGACGCACGTTCAGTGTGATCCAAATTCGAGATCTTCAACTTTATCTCTTTTCTTCTAGCCAATTCCATCCTTATCTCTTTCTCATCAATTAAATCCGACTTGATCATCTTTTGAATCGAAAATATGCATCTACAAGTCATTAAAACATCGCAAAAATGTAATATAATCCAAATAAACATAAAACCATCATTAAAACACATAATTTAGCCAATTTTGCGAATAATTCATTTAAAACTTCACTTACTCAATAAATCAATTAAACACTCATTTTCTGTGCAAATAATACGAATATGGAGGAAATTGTTATAAAATATATCATAATAAATCGTATAAATTCACCATAAACAACTCCCCCACACTTAGCTTTTGCTCGTCCCGAACAAAACAAGACAAAATCAAGGCTCGAGACAAAAAAACAGACATTCAAGCAAACATAACTTATATTCAATAAATCAGATGTTCACCCCCGTGTGTGTGCAAAGCCATAACAAACTTCCACTAAGTCCAAGCTTGAAAATTTCAAAGCAAACTAGCTAATACCCCCTTCAAACTAGAGATAGACGATACTTATAAGATGTACCCTACAAAACGTGACATATCCTGAAAAAGATGATAGAATATATCTAGGGCCTTTCTGAAATACTCAGAGGATAATCCCTACAGCATATCTGTCAGTTTATACAGGGGATAAGATATACGATAACTAAGTCTTATATTCATTCAATTCATACCAATTCTTATACAAGTTGATTTAACAATATCACATTTAAACACACATCAGAATAAGTTGTTGCCCTGTCATAGCAGAATAGGATATTCAAGATATACCCTACCTTACTCAAATCATAAGGCAGCTTCTTCTGACTGTCGTGAGCTTTTCGTCATCATAGTGGCATAGGACATACGTGGTATACCCTACCGCACTCAAATCATCGACCAGATTCCGACACACCCAATTAATTCATTATTAACTCAAATTTTTCAACAACATTAGTTACGTTTTACTTATCACATTCAAACCTCAGATATTCACAGTATATCATACTTTGGATCTAAATACAAACTATTATAATTCTCACGATACGTACATTAGCACTAAGCATAAGACTTATAAAATAACAAAAATCACTAATCAAAAAGGGTATAGCTTTATATTTTAGCTCATCATTCACTATGGATCGTGAAAAATATATATCGGGTGAAACAACTGACTTACTGAACATACAGTATATAGCATCAATGAATATAAAAACCGAACAAAGACCATGCATTGCTTACTCGGGACAGAACAAAAATTTTGAAAATTTAGCTCATCTTGCATAGAAACAAAACGAAGTAAGCAAATGATCATTCCCCTCCCCCACACTTAAACCACAACATGTCCTCAGGTTGTGCAGAATTAAAGAAAAGATAAAGGACTTAGTTGGTTGCAATAGATACTCGAATCGTTGGTCAGGCTGGAGCCTACGTAGTGACAATTAGAACTCGTAACCATACGATGTAAAAGCGAGCTCGACAATACCGCTAACAATACACCTGCACTACTCGACAAACACGGAAAAATCTAGGGGAAAACGAGGAATTATACCAGAATGAAAGGATATAGCAAAATTGAGTAATATCAAAAGATGAAACATTCAATACATCCAAAATTTAAAACAGAGTATAGTCAAATGAAAGTACGGATGCCTTATGGCTTACATGATTCACCGGGAAAAATGAAGCGATGAGCTTGGACTAAAATACAATGAATCAAGTAATGAAAAGTAGCAGGACAATACAACCATCGATCAAAAGATCGTAAAAACAAGATCAGGGCTACCCCGGCGCCGCAGAATCATCAGCCGGAGGTGATCCACCCGTAGGAGAGTCAGGCAGCTCCTCATCCGAAGACGACTCAGACTCGTGCAAAACATCCGCAATAGCTTGCTCAACCTCGTCCGAATAAAGGTAATCGATAATGCTTGGGTTGAAGACTCTGTCGTCCCTCGGAGTTCGGCCCTCACTGATACACCGCAAAATGGACAAAATATTGTTCTGAGAAGTCCGAATATCCTCCATCCAGTTCCGTACACTGTTGGCCATACTCAACCTCATCCGGACTGAGGGAGATAAAGTAGGAAGGGAAGATGCTCGAGGTGGTGCCGAAGATGAACCGGGCTCACGTGGTGCCTCCGCCTCAAGCATCTGCGTCTGAAATTATCCTAATTAATTAGGGAATTGAAATATATGTCATTTGTGGCAATGTGTAAGTCGGTTCTGGCTGAGAGTCGACCTTGGGCGCTTGATTTGCATAGAGGTGAACTCAAACTTCTAAAATTCATATCTTGAGTTGTAGACCTCTCAAAAATTATGATCGAATGTCATAAAAAGCTCTCGGAAAACTCTACAACTTTCATTAAGGACTCTTCTTCAGTAAAACGCCTTTTTGATTAGCCCGTCGTATTCACGAGTATATTTCGGGATTTTCCACTCGAATTCATCTCTTTCTTTCCATTTTAATCTTCAATCAAACATCATTTAGACCGCTTCCATTCCACATTTGTGCACCTAAAAGATGACAGAACCGAGCAAAACGTAAAACCATACAAAATAGATAATAAAACCACGATATTTACTCGATTTTGCATTTTAACTATTCAAAACGTCATTTGCTCAATTAATCGATTATAAGCTCGAATTCTCCGAAAAACATCCATATATGGGGAATATTGATATAAAATATATCCTTATAAAACACTACAAATTGACCTTAACAACTCCCCACACTTATCTTTTGCTCGTCCCGAGCAAAACAAAACAAAGTCAAGCTCGAGACAAATAAACATCCATACAAATATGAAGTATATTCAATAACTTAGAAGTTCACCCGTGTAGTGTGTGCATGGCCATAATAAACTTCCACTAAGTTCCACAATTTGAAAGTTATTCAAACCAAAACTAGCCCGGTTTCCCATCTAAGTTAGAAATATTCAAAAATTATAACAGCACTTTACAAAACATACATATCCCAAAAAAGAAATAGTAGAGAATATCTAAAACATTTCGATGACTCAGAGGATAACCCCTACAACATATCCTTGAGTTTTATACTGGGTATAAGATTAACGATAACTAAGTCCTTACTTATTCATAATA
Source organism: Gentiana macrophylla (assembly GCA_026214975.1). Classification (NCBI taxonomy): domain Eukaryota; kingdom Viridiplantae; phylum Streptophyta; class Magnoliopsida; order Gentianales; family Gentianaceae; genus Gentiana; species Gentiana macrophylla. Next base: position 28,214,133 of record CM047809.1, on the reverse strand, counting down.
ATATATTTCAATATTTTCACTTTTTCACACTTTTCTAACACACATCGTAATAAGCTTTTGCCTCATAGCGAATAGGACATTTCAAGATAATCCCCTACCTTACTCCAATCATAAGGCAACTATAAACCGATCATGCCGTGAGATTTTGGTCATCATAGTGGAATAGGACATACGTGGTACACCTACCTCACCCAAATCATAAAACGACTTCCGACACACACAATTACAATTATGTTTACTTAGAGATTTCTGGTGGCGGTGGAAAAGATTATTTTCTAGTAGCATGAGACCAATCGAGCATAACACCTCAAGTAAACAATTTATTACTATTGCAGACTTAATCACGTTTCACTTATCACATTCAAACTTACAGATATTCACAGTATGTCATACTTTAATCCTAGAATACAAACTACTAAACTTTTCAAGAATTGTACATAAGCAAAGAAACATGCTATAATCATCAAAAATCTCCAACTAAAATGGGGTAGGCTTTCAACATTTAGCTCATCATTTACTATGGCATGTGAAAAATAGTGTCGGGTGAAACAACTAACTTACTAAATATGCAGAATAATGCACCAATGATATAAAATCTCGAATAAAGACATGCAATGCTCACTTAGGACAAAACAAAAAATTTAAATTTAAGCACTTTTCATAGAAATATAACAGAAATTGAGCAAACGACTCATAGATACATATAAACCATCCTCTCCCCCACACTTAGATTGCAACTTGTCCTCAAGTTGTGCAGAAATAATAAATTAGAGAACTTAGCTGATTGGATGCTGGCAATTCCGGAAAAATCGGTAAAAACCAAAATTCTTTGCATAGCTCGAGAAGATCGTGGAGCATCACAGTAAACTGAATTCATCGTGAAAGTGCACAATAGCTATCAAAAATATCCTGCAGACTTGATCGAGCAAAAGAGTCTACGGGAAAAAGAAAAGATTACATATATAAAGCACATGGAAAAGGAGATATAGAGATATTTCAAATTTAAGCTCATATAAAGATGGAATACATATACATGGAACATTACACAACAGTAGGCTAGGTGCAACTACATGAAAATATACTACAATGCAGCCTACATGATATGCAATCCTAAAAATAAAATAAATAAATTCTGACAGGCTCAGGCTGAGCAAGTTGAGAGGACAACCCTACAGTGACTACGGCCCGTGCAGAATCAGAAAAAAATGAGGTAGTATTACGGAAACCGACAGTTAACTACACTCAAGAAAAATAAAAGAAAAATAGAAAAACAATGCAACTAGATGACATGCAACTAAATGATATGCATCTAAGTGATATGTAAAAATAAAAGAAAATAAAAGAAAGAAAACTAGCCCACTCATTAGCAACATGACATGTATATAATAAACGTCTACCAAATAATGACAGGTTACGATAACCGACAATACTGTTCATTACATGCAGTGTAGACGCGCTTTAAGACTCGTAAAAAGTGATAGCATTATGGAAAACCAACAGTTAGCTATTCTAAACAGATATAACTCATATGGACTGGACGTAGCATACGGAAAACCGACAGTAGCTACCCATATGAGTTACAAAAACAACAAGGAAGCACCTAAGTCTCAAAGCTTGAAAGATTCATCACAACGGTATGTAGCATACGGAAACCGACATTAGCTACTAATTGACATGAAGACCAGTTATAGCATACGAGAACCGACAGTAACTATAACTTGCATGGATGAATCAAGTATATTATCCATTAGATTCAATTATTTAACATGGATCCGTAGATGGAAAGATGTAAACATGCAAGTTCAGAACATCTACGTGAAAATAAGTAGCCACAGAAGCTCAAATTAAAGTATCCATATCAAATAAAGCATTAAAAATCAAATTGAGAAGAAATCTGGAACCTGGACTGGCGTTCACTAATTCAAACGGGCGTTTAAAACTTATGCAGCCGGACGGGCGTTTAGATATATGGGCGCCCGTCTGGTTCTTGAAAAGCGAGCAGCCGATACGTTTTGGAACGGACGAGCGTCCAACAAACCAGACGCTCGTTTACCTACATGTTAGGGACTGGACGGGCGTTCTCTTACCTGAACACTCGTCCATCAGTCGAATTTGCATAGAAAACGCAGGAACAAAAGAAAATTTATAAACCCTAACTACCATGCAAAACTAACTCCTAACCGGACGAATACCGGGTAATTGATAGTAGAGCGAAGTGAGTAAGGGGTCGATCCACAGGGAATTGGGATGTTGAATCTAATTTCACTAATTCCTTTCAATTGTTACTTAGGAAAAACGAATAAACGAAAGAACAAATAAAATAAACGAAAGAGCAATTAAAATAAATCTAACCTACGAAATAAAATAACACAACCTAAACTAAACTAAAGATACATGGGATCAAACAGTGCACAAACCAAGTGATTTCAATCCTAGTTCATCTCATGATTTTAATTCAAATTGTGGTTTCACCTTTACACGAGATACAAATCCCTAATTCCTTATTGAATTTAATCTCAAGCTATGGATTCCTAATTCCTTAGTGAGTCCAATTTATCAATCTCTCATCTTCCGAATGTTGAGATCGATTTACCAAACAAAACTCGGTGTAGATTCAGGTTAACTCTCGTATTTTAGAATCTAACAACCTAGATAATTAACCAATTAATTTGTCACATAATTAATGATTAAAAATCCTATCTTTCTATGGTGATCTAGTCTACGCAACTTCCGTATGTTGTAAACATCAATAGCAAACTGATCTCTCGATCTAATTCACATAATAGCATCATAATCATAGAACGATACAACATGAATTAAAAGATCACAAAAAAACGAATAAGGACTGAATAAATTAAATAAATAAACTCACGTAGTTTGGTACATGATTGAATCCATGAATCGAAAACGGAAGAAAACTACATCTAATCTAACCCCGGATCACCCGAGCACAAGGCTCGGGTGACTGGCCTTGGAGCCTCCCCTAAAGCTGTCGCTGCTTTGTGAAGTTGCCTTTTGAATATTTTGTATGAATTATGGGATATTTAGGTTTACAAGGCTGCTTTGCATATATATAGAGGAGTATGTCGGCTACTTCTAAATAATTGCGGCTGAAATTATCCTAATTAATTAGGGAATTGAAATATATGTCGGTTTGTGGCAATGTGTAAGTCGGTTCTCTTTGAGAGTCGACCTTGGACGCCTTGATTTGCATAGAGGTTGAACTCAAACTTCTAAAATTCATATCTTGAGTTGTAGACCTCCAAAAATTATGATCCGAATGTCATAAAAAGCTCTCGGAAAACTCTACAACTTTCATTAAGGACTCTTCTTTGAAAACGCCTTTTGATTAGCCCGTCGTATTACAAGTATATTTCGGGATATTCCACTCGAATTCATCTCTTTCTTTCCACTTTAATCTTCAATCAAACATCATTTAGACCTCTTCCATTCCACATTTGTGCACCTAAAAGATGACAAAGCCGAGCAAAACGTAAAACCATACAAAATAGATAATAAAACCACGATATTTACTCGATTTTGCATTTTAACTATTCAAAACGTCATTTGCTCAATTAATCAATTATAAGCTCGAATTCTACGGAAAAACATCCATATATGGGGAATATTGATATAAAATATATCCTTATAAAACACTACAAATTGACCCTTAACAGTGACAGTCCTGATGCGGGTACTAATATCAAAGTCTACGTGCAAAACGATAGTCCCTCCCGGTCCGTCATCTACAGTAATAAGTGGGATCCTCTTAAGGAAAGGTAACTCCTCTGGTAGAACTCCGAAATCCATATCTAAAACACTGCTAAACTGACAGATACAAATAAAAGCTTAATAAGGCTAAAAACTTAAACAACTAAAGCAATAAAAAGTATAAAACAAAAGTAACTAATATTAAAAAGGGATATCTAGGATGCCCCCTAGTGGCGCTATTGTTTAATGTCGTTAGCTCGACATATTTTAAGGTCAGCCAGGATCAGGCCATTTAACTTTTCTGCCAGCCACTACATCGTGTAAGCTCTGATCAGTATGTGTGGCTGCAGAAACAGCATCTAACACATGGGGTTAATTCCTTAATGGCCTTCCACACACGCTTAAACCTTCCCATGGTTGATTTCTTCTTCTTCTGACGATACTTCAACCGTTGCTCCTTCTCAAACTCTTCCATGTCCCAACTACCTGCTAGAACTTCTTCAGAGGGACCACTACTGTCATCCTCATAAAACAATTCGGGCGAAAACTCGTCAAATTTATCGACTTCTGAAGTACCACACCCGAGTATATTGAGGAACCGAACAATCAAAGGTCATTCTTTGGCTTGACCAATGTAATGCTTGCACCTTTGACCATTCACTCGAACAATTTGGTCACCATAACCTCGTAGTTCTAAAACACCTCCAGTTTGATTTGGAGAATTTCAAAAGGACCGGACCATCGTGTCCTCGACTTACCGGGGCAGATGTAACTGGAATTGTACAATAAGACTTGTTCCCTACTTGAAATTCTCGCTTCTTGATCTTGGCATCGTGAAGGAGTTTCATCTTTTCCTTACTTATCCTGGCGCCTCGTAAGCTCAAGTCTAAATTGTCTAACTCATGCAAATGTTGCAATCGATGTTTTCCACAAGATTGGGTATCGAAGTTTAAAAACTTCGTGGCCCAATACGCCTATGCTCTAACTCGATTGGTAAGTGGCATGGTTTACCATAAACCATTTGATAGGGTGATGTACCCATGGGGGGTCTTATAGGCGATTCGATATGCCCACAAGACATCATCCAACTTTAGACTCAGTCTTTTCTATGATTCGTTGATTGCTTTCTCAGGATCTTCTTTAAACTTTGGTTGCTCCGTTCAACCCCGACCACTAGTCATAGGATGATATGGTGTACCGTTTTTGTGCCGGACACCATATTTCTCAAGCACTTTCTCCAGAGGTCGGTTGCAAAAGTGTGTCCCTTCATCACTAATCAAGGCGCGCGGACACCCGAATCTCACAAAGATGTTTTTCTTTAGAAACTTCATGACCGTCTTATGATCATTGTGAGTCGTGGCTTGAGCCTCCACCCATTTCGATACGTAATCAACGCAGACTAAGATGTACTTATTTCCACAAGATGATGGGAATGGTCCCATAAAATCGATGCCCCATACATCAAAGACTTCGCATTCGAGGATGGGTTTCAATGGCATGTCGAAACGCCTTGTTAAAGTTCCGGTTCTTTGACACCTATCACAAGCTTTACAGAAAGCTTGTGTATCTTTAAAGATCGTGGGCCAATAGAAACCGGATTGAAATATCTTCTTAACGGTCTTCCAAGGACCAAAATGACCTTGATGGGTCCACTTTGTGGCATTGCTCAATTATATCACGTTGCTCAGACTCGGGAACACATCTTCTCAGCAAACCATCTTTACAAATCTTGAAGAGGTAAGGTTCATCCCACACGAATGTTTTCATATCCGAGAAGAATTTCTTCTTCTCCTGATACGACAATTCTGGATCAAGATATTGGGAATGAAGGTAGTTTACGATGGAAGAATACCAAGGAACATCTGGAGGACAACCGTCGATAAGCATGATATTTTCCAGAGGAAAGTAAAGATCTATATCGTCAGGGTCATCCTTTTCCTCATTCAACATTCTTGAGACATGATCAGCCACTACGTTTTCACTGCCCTTTTTGTCTTTGATTTGGACATCAAACTCTTGTAGGGTCAGTATCCATCGTAGTAAGCGCGGTTTAGCCTCTTTCTTGGTCGTCAAGTATCGAAAAGCAGCGTGATCAGTCCACACAACTACTTGAGTACCCAACAAGTAACTACGAAACTTGTCCATAGCAAAGACTACGGCCAATAATTCCTTTTCAGTCGTCGTGTAGTTTACTTGAGACGGATTCAGTGTGTGACTGGCATAATAGATCGGCTGGAATTTCCCTTTTATTCTTTGTCCTAAGACTGCACCAACGGCATAGTTTGATGCATCGCACATAAGCTCGAATGGGAGATTCCAGTCAGGCGAAATAAGGATCGGTGCAGAGATTAATCGAATCTTTAGCTCCTCAAACGCTTGCTTGCAACTTTCATCAAAATCGTATAAAACATCTTCTTTAAGTAGTGTAGACAGGGGCTTGGCTATCTTGTAAAAGTCCTGAATGAATCTCCTATAGAAACCGACATGTCCAAGAAAGCCTCTGACTTCGCGCACATTCTTAGGATAACTCATCTTCTCGATAGCTTCTACTTTGGCCCTGTCCACCTCAATACCTTTGGCGGAGATCTTGTGGCCAAGAACTATTCCCTCATCTACCATGAAATGGCACTTTTCCCAATTTAGTACTAAGTTCTTTTCCACACATCTGGATAAGACCTGGTCAAGATTATCAAGGCAATCATCGAAAGATTGACCAAAGACAGAAAATTCATCCATGAAAATTTCCATACACTTTTCAACTAGCCCGTCAAAGATAGCCAGCATACATCTCTGAAATATAGCTGGGGCATTGCAAAGACCAAATGGCATCCGCCTGTAAGCGAATGTACCATAGGGACAAGTGAAAGTAGTCTTTTCTTGGTCAACGGGATCTATAGGTATCTGAAAATATCCTGAATATCCATCCAGGAAACAGTAGAATGCGTGTCCCGCCAGACGCTCAAGCATCTGATCAATGAACGGAAGGGGAAAATGATCTTTCATGGTTACCTCATTGAGTTTCCTGTAATCAATGCAGACTCTGTAACCAGTAACAAGTCTCAATGCTATCTCTTCTCCCTTCTCATTCTTATCAATAGTAATCCCTCCTTTTTTGGGAACTACCTGAGTAGGGGATACCCATTCACTATTAGCGATGGCATAAATGATACCCATATCCGAGAAGTTTGATGATTTCTTTCTTAACCACCTCTTGCATATGAGGTTGAGCCTCCTCTGGTCTGGTTTAACAACACATTTCGCACCCTCATTGGTCTTGATCTTATGCATACAGATGTCGGGAGATATCCCTCTGATATCTCCTACTTGCCACCCAAAGGCTTTCTCATTCTTTTTCAAGACGTTTATTAACTTCATTTCTTCTAGTCGAGACAGCTTGGCAGATATAATCAATGGAAGCTTGTCACCTTCTCTTAAAAACACATACTTTAGATGTTTAGGCAACGGCTTCAGTACTAGATCTGCAGGAGGGTCTTCTAAACTTGATTTGAGATCTCCACTTTTCAACTCAACATCACTGAGTTTACTTAGTGGTCCCAGTGCCAAAACTTCTCTTTTAAACAACTCATCCTCAAATTCAGCTTCTAACTGCTCTAGACTCACCACACCATGATTATTCAAATTATCAACCAATCGCACATATTCAGTTGCAACAGCCATGACTTGTTTTTCCATGAAATCATTAAAGTCATCAGACATATCCTCAATGGAAAAGCCGGTTGGAGGACCAGAGGGTCTCTGAATGGATTTGGAGACATTTTAGCTTACCTCTTGATCACCAACCCGTATAGTCACTTTGCCACCATCCACAGTCAATGAGGGCTCTAGTCAGAGTAGCGAAAGGGTCTTCCAAGTATCAGGGGACATTTTCATCCTCTTCAATGTCTAGACGTACCACCAACAGAAAGGTAAATTTATCAATTTGAACTAATACGTCCTTCAGAATCGCCGCAGCTTTCTTAGAAGATCTATCAGCGAATTGCAAACTCATGGTAGTAGGTTCTAGAAGATCATTTAAACCAAGCTGTTTGCACACAGACAATGGCATCAGGTTTATGGATGCACCCAGGTCACATAAGGAGTTTGGGAAGACTAGGCCTCCCATTAGCAATGTGAGCACAAATTTCCCAGGGTCACCCCTCTTGGTTGGTAGATCTTCATAATTGATCATAGAACAATCCTCACCAATCAACCGATCCATGTCTGTTAATTTCTTCTTAGAAGAAACAACATCCTTGATGAATTTTGCATACTTAGGCATCTCAACCAAAACCTCGGATAATGGAAGATTAACCTGAGTATTTTTCAGAAGGTTTAGCACTTTTTCATACTTTTTATCCTCATTCAAGGAGATGTTGCTCTTTCTAGGTGGAAATGGAAGCTTTTTCAAATCACTCTCAGAAAAGACTTTCTTCGAGGACGAACGGATAGCTTTGTCTTCCAAATCCTTCCACCTTACAACCTTCTCATTCTTCGTACTAGTCAGGGGATCAGCCTCCTAACTCTCACTTGTTTCTTCATTCCTCAGGGGTTCAGCCACCTGAGGACTTTCAACTCTTTCACCTCTCAAGGGATCAGCCACCTGAGTATTCTCTTTCGGCCAAGGGGAGTGTAGGTGCTCGGCTTCCCTCCCGCCTTATCACCGGCGAGGAGGGTTAGTGGTTTCCGGTGAGGGGACCACTTAGTTGAGTACCACTTCTTAAATTCATCGCACTGGCCTCTTCTTTACCGTGTGGGATTGAAGGTACGAGGTCAGTGCATTGGCCATTGTTCAAATCGGTTTGAGCAACTTGACCACCCTTTGGATTCCTTTCTGTGAAACTGGGCAGCTGCCCTGGGGGTCTAGAAGCTAATTGTTCAGCCAACTGCCCGATTTGCCTCTCAAGATTTTTCATTGATCTATTTTGCTCCTCCCTAAAGGAGTCCCATTGAGCTTTGATATCACTTGAGTACGAGGGCCTTGAGAGTTTTGGAGATTTCGTGAATATGGTTGTTGGACCGATCAAAAGCGAATTAGAATTGGTAGGCCAACTCTGATTGAACCTTTGATTTATATTGGAAAAATTATTGCTTTGGTTCTGATTCAAACCAGGGTTTCGATTTAAGTTTTTATTTGGATTGAAAGTTGAATTTGGATTAAAACTTGGATTCAATTTGAAACCTTGGTTTTGAAAATTATTTTGGCCAGAGAATTGATTAAACCTCGATTGGATGGCCAAAGAACGCATTCACATTTCAAGCACTCTGTCCGTTCATAGGACGAAGCGAAGTGTGCCCCACCTCGTCCACAATTTCGACATGTGACTTGATTATACCATCCATAATCATGAACAGCATTAACTTGACAGAGGAGCAGGGGATTAAATTGACACCGCCAATCATATGGCGGTCGGCGGCTAATTTTCAATACTGAACCTCGAGAGTTACGTGGAGAAGGAAGTTTGATTGATCGGATTGGAAATTTGAGATGTTGCCATCTGCTTTTGCAGCATGGCGATCAAACTTTGCATATTCACTTCCTCAACCTTAGGAGGAGGAGGAGGTGCTTGAATGGCTTGATAAGAGGGAGCATAATTATATTTAGCAATGTCCTCGAACAATGCCCACCCCTCTTCAGTGTTTTTTTGAAAAGTATTGACTTGCCTTTGTAGCGGCAAGCCATGATGGGGACACTTTTCGAGAAGAGACTTGAATCTCTTCCAACATTCAAAAATGACTCATTTTCTTTACGATAGAACGTGAAAATGTCGTTTAAACACTGAAATTTGTCTTTGAAGGTGGAAAATATTGACTTAAAAATTCTTTTTCAAGTTCAGACCAGGTGGTAATAGATTCAGCGGGGAGAAAGGTATACCACTCTTTAGCTTCTCACTTTAAAGAAAATGGGAACAGTTTCAGTTTTATAGCATCCTCACTTACTCCTTGGATGCGTGTAGTACCGCATATCTCTAAGAATGTATGTAAGTGAGTATGGGGATTCTCTTTGATGAAAACCGTGGAAGATAGATGCATCTTTGCATCATTTGAATGAGTCGGCTTTAGCTCGAAGGTCTGTGCATTTATGGTTGGGAGAACAATAGCCGGGTTGACTTTGACTTCGCCAGGCATGACGTAGTCTGCCAATGTACGTCTATCCTCTGCAGCCATAATTACAAAGTTTTCGAATTCTTCGGCTAAACGATCCTCTAAATCTTGATCGGCTTCTTTAGAAGGGTCCGCAGAACGGATTTTCCGCCTGTTTGGCCGGACTATGGTCCGCTCTAAGTCAGGGGTATATAGTAATGGCCCCTTTTGACTTCGAGTTTGCATAAACCGAACCAAAATCAGGTGGTTGAAGCCTAAAAACGAAAAATCCAAATTCTAGAAAAAGAAAGGGAAAGAACAGAAAAAAGAAACAAAATTAGATAAGAAAGGGGGGGCGGACGGACGTCCAGGGACTTGGACGGGCGTCTGCCTGAAAACTGGAATAAACGGGCGTTTGGAAGTCCAAACGCTCGTTTGATAAGGTGAAAAACTGGACGGGCGTCCGGGTTAGATGGACGCTCGTCTGAAAGAGGAAAAACCAGAACAGAACAGATAAAACAGCAGAAAAACGGGAAAAGAAACATAAAGGATGACAGAAAAGGGAGAAAAACGAGATAAAGATACTAACCTAATTGCACGCCACAAAACCTAACTACTAAAAAAAAACCTAATAACCTAACTATAACTAACTAAGAAGATTAAAAACGAGAAATAAAATTAAAACAAGAAAATAAAAACTAAACAACCGTCCGGTTCCCCGGCAACGGCGCCAAAAACTTGTTCACGGATTTATCTAATGCAAAATAAACAAGTAATAATATTTATAAATCCGGCTTACCTCAAGTGCAAGGATCGTAGTAAAGAGGTTGATACCGGGTCGATCTTACGGGGAATCAGGGTTGTTAATATTAGTTTTTATTTCTAACCTAACTATGTCACGATTACTACTAAAAAGATACTAAAAACAAAATAGTGAATAACTAACAAGAAAGATAACAAACGTAAGCTGGACAGAAGATCAAGATCTAAAGCCAGGAAAATAAAGTTGCGAACCAATTAAGCTAAATCTAGTCCTAATATGCAATAAAAAGACTAACTAAGCTAAACAATTCAAGTTCAAGGGATTTTAATCAATAAGTTACGAACGAACAAGCAATTGATCCACCTATCCTACAACATTGAATTTCAATTCAGATTATCTCATGATTTCTAACCAAGTTGTGATTCACCTAATCAAAGGTATGAACCCTAATTTCTTAGGCAAGTTCACCTATTAATCTATTATCTTTCGATCTACAGATTAACGCTTTTCTAACCAAAGGTGTGAAATTTATACGTTTCTAACCTAGAAATCTAACCTAATAACTCTCGTTACTTAGATTAAATGATCTATTATTTATCATGGTGATCTAACGTCTAACATGATTTTCATCAAAATAAACAATCAACAAGCAATGATCTTTCGATATAAACTGCAATAAAACAATGTAATCATAATAAAGAAACAACTTGAGGTAAGAACTCACAAGATAATCACGAAACGAAACTGAATTGTTGATGGATAGGCTTCACAACGCTTGTTCAAGGAAGCCTTAGCCTCTAAACATCACCCAAGTTGCTTGAATTGTTTTGTAAAAGTACATGAACTACCTAGAATTTAAGCGAGAATTGAAAGTCTAAAAGCCGAATAAAAAAGAGTGAAAACGCAGCCCATAGCCGCCCCTAGGTTTAGGGTTTGAATCGATGTGTTTGGTCCAGAAACGGCGACTTTATATAGATTTCAAAGTCGGTTTCTCGATGTCGGCTTAAGGGCGCCCGTCTGAAAAGGTGAACGCCCGTCCAGGGAACTTCTTGAACTCTCTGTATCGATTTTCCTGTCTTGGACGCTCGTTCAATGGGTCTGGACGCCAGTTCATCAAATATCTCAAGACTCTATACTAATTTTGCACCTCTGGATGCCCGTTCACTTGATCAAACGCCCGTCCAACTGGACGGAACTCAGACGCATGTTCAGTGTGATCCAAATTCGAAATCTTCAACTTTATCTCTTTTCTTCTAGCCAATTCCATCCTTATCTCTTTCTCATCAATTAAATCCGACTTGATCATCTTTTGAATCGAAAATATGCATCTACAAGTCATTAAAACATCGCAAAAATGTAATATAATCCAAATAAACATAAAACCATCATTAAAACACATAATTTAGCCAATTTTGCGAATAATTCATTTAAAACGTCACTTACTCAATAAATCAATTAAACACTCATTTTCTGTGCAAATAATACGAATATGGAGGAAATTGTTATAAAATATATCATAATAAATCGTATAAATTCACCATAAACATTGTTCATATTGACCTTCGGGGTCTTATGAGGTATACAAGCTAGTGGGAGCTTTTGAGTAGTGGACAATTTGCTTGATAGCTACTCGAAACGCCGATTAGTTTATCTAAATATTTTGGAGGAATCTATGATATTACCAGAGAAACGAGTATTCCATGCTCAAATATCGGCTATAGCATAGTTTTGGCACTGATGCTTGGCCTACCTCCGGGTGAAATGATTTCACTGAAAGGAAAAACCATAGACTGTCTTGTATAGTTATTGATATGCTACAATACACTGATTAACACAATTAAGATATTGGTTGCAAAATAACGGTTTACATGATTATGTAATACCGAGAAGTCTACCTAGAAGATGCTTATGAATTTGTGGATGAAGAGTGAAGTACAATTACTCCACTTCCAGAAATAGAGGCATCTAGCACTAGTTCTTGAAGGTAGGACTGGAGATTTTACATGCACATTCAAATGGTGACTGTTCGTGAAATATCTTAATGCAATGAGTAAAGGTTGGTTATAAGATTCTTAATATTGGATAATGACGGTTGAACTGTCACAGCCTTTCTGAAAGAATGTTTAAATAACGACCTTGGACCTTGAAGTAAAGTTACTCAAGGAGTTACTATCTGATTTAATCAGACCACATCCAACATTGGTTTTGAGGGTTACGCTGATAAATACTACTAAACCAGATCAGAATGTCAATCCACCCAAATGCAGTGGGAGTATGGTTTATCCATTGACTCACAGTGATTAAGCAGACTTTACAGTCTGCTGGGTGTGGTTGATCACCTATGGTCCCTTTTGAAGGACTGTATAGGATTCTGATAAAAAATTTTGGTTTAAAGCCATAAAGCCTGAAAATGGAGTTTTGGTACTCCAGTTCTGTTCATACTCTTGTGGAACCACCTGAGTGTCTCAGGCCCAGTGGGAGTAATTGGTTGTACATGCAAAAGAGTCGAATGAATGGAAAGTTTATCTTTCTAAGCAAAGCCAAGTGGTCTAGGTGTAATTCCCTGAGTAGTAGATAGTTCAATAGGGGTGATGCCCTGAACTCTCTCACCATTCAGCCTTGCTTGACTCCATGAAAAGCATAAAGATTACCAGGGTTGATGCCCTGAAACTTTCTTGCCATCAATGGAGCTTAGATTCATTCGGAACAGAAGGGTTTTAGCTTAAATCCATTGGTAGATTGACTGCCTATGCTTATATCCATTGGTGGATTAAAACAAACCTCTAGGTCATTAAAAGTCACATGTTTTGAAATGTGTGGGCTTGACCAAAGTATTGATGAGTCTTTTGTAGACTGAAGAATCAATATTGGTAAAGTAGTAGACGTTAGTGTTAATAAAAGATAACACTGCAACTGTTGCAAACAACATGGGTGTGTTATCTGAAGTCAAGAACTGACGAGCCAAAGCTTCTCTGAATCAAATAAGTGGACTATATTCTTAGAATTTGATTCGGTCGAATTCATGAGAACAAGTTGTGGGCAATATCACATCCATCTTATTGGTTAAAGATGATAATGCATTTTCGAATGCAGAATTCAACGAGAGGTTTCCCACCCAAACCCTTATGGAATAATTCTCTTAGCTTTCGGATATAATGAAAATGAGATAGATTCTCTTTTGGCTAGAGAAAGTTAGGTTATTAAAAGTCAATAAAAATCGAGTCTTGGATTCGGATGTTGAAAGCAGTATAGTGCATCCTCAAGTATCTTGAGAGAATGAGGAATCATATGCTTGTGCATTCAGGTGCGAACCTGAGTGTCGTTGACTACACTGATTCTGATTTTTCGTCGGATTAAGGATGATCGTGAATCGATCTCAGACTCAGTGTTTACTCATTATGAAGGATATACAATCTGGAGCAATCCAGCACTGCCAATTTGACTCTGTTAGTCGAATACATAGCAGCTTTCGGAGCAGCTAAAGTGGCAGTGTGGCTTGAGAAGTTCTTTGTTGGACCGGGAAGTGATTCCAGGTCTCGATGAGCCGATATCATTTTACTGTGAAAATAGTTGAGAAGTAGCTCATTCAAATGATCTTCGCAATCACAAGAGGTCAAAAGCATATTGAGAGATAGTACAACCTGGTCAGCAGATCGTGCAAACAGGCGACGTATCGGTCCTTAAGATCGCCTCGAGCTGACAACCTAGCTGATCAGTTTTCCATGTCGTGTGGCATCTAATGTCACTGATAAGCGCTTGGCGGGTATGAAATTGGGAGATATGTCTCATCCGCACAGAGCAAGTGGGAGAATGTTGTGGATAGAGAGAATAAGAATAATGATATGTGCACTACACAAAGGTGTAGTGCACAAACCACTACATGTGTGGTACCGATGGATTAAAGTGTTGAATTATTTTTTGTGATGGGTCCCAGCCAGAATATGTGTTGTTGATTGTGTTGTGTAAGATGTTGTGGTTGAAAGAGTAGTGGATGTATCACTCTTGAAAGAATAAGGGGGTGGTGCTCTATAAACAATCATTGCTTGTCTTTACGGGCAAGTGGGAGATTGTTAGATATAGTGTGCCCGAAAGACAATTGTTGCTCTTCTTTACGGGCAAGTGGGAGATTGTTGGAAGTAATGCCCGAAAGGCAATTTATGTAATTGTTTTTAGAATTAATAAATGACATATTTATTCTCATCTTATTATTTGCTTTGTGCTTGTAAGAATACACTGCTGAAAACCCCAAGTCGTATCATATGTAGCCATATAACTTAGTGTGTGTCACACATGAGGATTAAGTTTATTGTGACACACTTGAACTATTACTCCGTGGTGAACTTAATCAAAGTATGGGGTCTATTGATTAAACCACCATTAATGCGCCCAGAACACTTTATGGTGTGACCGTCTTATCCGGACCGTCGACATTGGTTGTCTAAGTGGGGCATTTATATATGATGATAATCATATAGGACTGGTGTTTACGATGATTTTTACGGTTTATATTACTTTATTTCGTAACGAATTCCTTTGTATTTTATTAATTTTTATAGAAAATTAAGTGTTAAATGGAATTATCGAAAGAATGAAGCTGGAAATTATTGAAGTGCAAAGTCGGGTTATTTACGTGATTTTATTAGCAATTATCTATTTATATATGTGATGTTACACTTTGCACGTTTTATGGTTGAAGGTACACAAATATATCATGGGTCGAGTAAGAGTTTGAATTTGGAGGAGTTTAAAGCGACAATTTATTTAAAGATTGAAGAGAAGGGCAAATTAGGGATTATTATTATTTTTAGGGTTTAGGTTTTCTCTTATTTAAAAAAGAAAAGAAAAAAGGTAATAATTACCTAAGTCGGCTAAAAGGTTATAAAAGGACGGATTAATGGCAAAGACGAAACACGAAAAATCATTCGGGAGCAGAGCCGAGGCAGAAAATCAAAAAAAAAAGGAGAAGCACTCGGTCGACCGAGTGCACACCTTCGATCGACCGAGCAACATATTTATTTTTATTTATTTTTTTCGTTCGTACGGATATGAGCAGAGGCTAGGCATTTCTGGAACAAGCGTGTGAAACCGTCTCAGCAACGTTTTGATTTCAACTCTTGGATTGTTTGTGAGTTTAATTAAGGATTGTATCTTTATTATGTTTTATTGTTCTTATGCAATTTCATTGATAAATGTATTGCTATTTGATGTTTAATGTGTGATGAGAATCGTTATTAAATTCTAGATCACCATAGTAAAGGTTGGATTTTTAACCTAAAAATAACGAGAGTTGTTAGGTTAATTTCTAGGTTGCTAGATTGAGAAATCTTACACCTTGGTTATGGAAGCGTTAATCTTTAAGATCGAGAGATGATAGATTAATAGGCGAATTATCTACGAGAGTAGGAATTCATACCTTTGATAGGTGAACCACGTCTTTATTATATCTTCACTAAACGATCTACAGTAGAAATTGAGGGTTGCGGGATAGGTGGATCAATGTTTGTTCTTCGTTGAAATTAATTGAAATTATCTTTGTGCCTTGTTCTTCGTTGATATCTTCGAATTTTATTTTTCTTTTTAGTTATAGAATAGATTTATTTAGTTAGTTAAGGTCCCCAACTATATTTCCTGGCTTTGGATTGACAACCCTCTGTCCAGTTTATTGTTTTTCGTTTTCATTTTTAGTTATTTCTCGTGACAATTTAGAAGAATTAAGAACTAGACCAACCTCGATTCCCTGTGATTCGACTCCGGTTGTAACTGCTATACTACGATCCCTGCACTTGGGGTAAACCAGATTATTTTTATTACTTGTTTATTTTTCATTAGATAAAATCTGAGACAAGTTTTTGGCGCCGTTGCCGGGGAATCGGTACGGTTGTCTGGCTTTTATTAATTTTTCCGTTTCTGTTTTGATTTTTCGTAGGCAGGTGCTCTCAGTTTCTCTGTTTACATAATAAATAAATAAAAAAATCGTTCGGTCGACCGAGTGTTATAAAAAATAAAAACAAAATTTAATTTTTTTTTTCCTGTTCTCTGTTTTGTTCTGTATTATAGTCTATTTTTCTGTTTTATTTACGTTTTTTTTTACTTTAGATTTTAGTGTAGCCTTTGTAAGAAATTCGTGCGGACATCTTGTTTTTGGTTTTGGTTTATGCAAACTCGGAGTCAGAAAGGTCCACTGCTGTACACCCCTGACCTCGAGCGAACCATAGTCAGACCAAACAGGCGAAGAGTCCGTCCTGCGGTTCCTCCTGACGAAGAGAACACAGTCGATCGAGATATCGAGCAAGATCTAGCTCAAGAGATCGAAAATATAGTCATTATGGCTGCTGAAGATAGAGCGTCGTTGGGTGACTACGCCATGCCTGGCGAAGTCAGGGTCAACCCGGCTATCGTCCTACCAACCATCAATGCACCTACCTTTGAACTGAAACCCAGGCTCATTCAAATGATGCAACAAGCATCTATCTTCCACGGTTTTGATCGAAAATCGCGATACTCACGTACACACATTTACGGAGATATGTGAGTACGACCGCATTCAAGGTGTAAGCGAGGATGCCATTAAGTGAAATTGTTCCCGTTTTCCTTGAAGGGGAGGCAAAAGAGTGGTATAACTCTCTCCTGCTTTGAATCCATTACCACTTAAATTTGGACTCGAAAAAGAGTTCCTAAGTCAATATTTCCCACCTTCCAAGACAGCCCAATGCCTCAGTGAAATTTTTTACATTTTATCAGAAGGAAAACGAGTCATTCTTTGATGCTTGGAAGAGATTCAAATCTCTTCTTCGTAAATGTCCCCACCACGGGTTGGATTTGCAGAGGCAACTCAACACATTTTTCAGTGGATTGACCGAGCTCACTAAGGACATGGTCAATAGTTCTTCTGGTGGGGCATTCTTGAGAAAGACGCCTGAAGAGGGATGGGCACTATTTGAGGATATTGCCAAGTATAATTACGCCCCCTCCGTTCAAGCTATCCAAGCACCACCTCCTCCTCCCAAGATCGAGGAGGTGAATATGCAAAGTTTGATCGCCATGCTGCAAAAGCAGATGGCAGCTTCTCAAACGCCTCCAAATCCGATCAATCATAACCTATCATTCCCACAGAACTCTCGAGTTACTGTATTGACAGAAAATTCTTTGTCGACCGCCATATGGTTGGCCAGTGTCAATTCATTTCCCCTTCGACTTATCAAGTTAATGATGTTCATGATTATGGACAGTACAACCAAGTCACCTATCAGAATTGTGACAATGTGGGACATACATCTCGTTTCTGTCCTCTGAATGGACAGAATGCTGAAGTGAATGCTTTCTATGGCCAGCAAAATTAGAGGTTTAACAATCAATTCTCTGGCCAAGGTAACTATCAAAATCAGGGCTTTAACCAAAATCAGAATCTCAATAGAAACCCCAATTTCAATCAGAACCAGAATACTAATTTTTCCAATCAGAATCAAAGGTTCAATCAGAATTGGCCAAACAATTCCAATTCTGCAATTCAAAGTCAGTCTGGCCAGCCTCTTCCGCAAAACTTCCAAAACTCTCAAGGCCCCTCTCACTCCAATAATCTTGAAGCTAAAGTAGAGGAGCAAAACAGGACAATCAAGAATCTTGAGAGGCAAATCGGGCAATTGGCCGAGCAGTTAGCTTCCACACCCTCAGGGCAGTTGCCTAGCTTCACGGAGAAGAATCCTAAGGGCGGTCAGGTAGCTCAGACCGATTTAAATCTTAGCCAATGCACTGACCTGGTGCCCTCAATTCCGTATGGTAGAGAATAGGCTAGTGCAATGAATCTGAGATCTGGTACTCAACTAAGTGGTCCCCCGAACCAGGGAAACCATTAACCCCTCCTCCCAGTGATAAGGCAGGAGGGGAAGTCGAGCACCTACGTTCCCTTTTTCTGCAAGAGAGTACTCAGGTGGCTGATCCCCTAAAAAGTAAAGAGTTTGAAGGACCTCAGGTGGCTGATCCCCTGACGAGTAAGAAAAATGAGAAAGTGGTGAGGTGGAAGGATTTGGAAGACAAAGCTGTCAGTACATCCTCGAAGAAAGTCTTTTCTGAGAATGATTTGAAGAAACTTCCATTTCCACCTGAAAAAGCAACATTCCCTTGCATGAGGATAAGAAATATGAAAAAGTGCTGAATCTTCTGAAAAATACTCAGATTAATCTTCCACTATCTGATGTTTTGGTTGAGATGCCTAAGTATACCAAGTTCATCAAGGATGTTGTTTCTTCTAAGAAGAAGTTAGAAGACATGGATCGCTTGATTGGTGAGGATTGCTCTATGGTAACTTATGATGATCTACCAATCAAGAGGGGTGACCCTGGGAAATTTGTGCTCACATTGCTGATGGGAGGCTTAGTCTTCCCAAATTCTTTATGTGACCTGGGTGCATCCATAAGTCTGATGCCATTGTCTGTCTGCAAACAGCTTGGATTGAATGATCTTCTAGAACCCACAACCATGAACCCTCAATTCGCTGATAGATCTTCCAAGAAAGCTGCGGGAATATTAAAGGACGTATTAGTTCAAATTGATAGATTTACCTTTCCGGTTGACTGGTACGTCCTAGACATAGAGAAGGATGAGAATGTCCCCTTGATACTTGGAAGACCCTTTCTTTCTACAGCTAGGGCCCTCATTGATTGTGATGGTGGGCAAGTGACTATACGAGTCGGTGATCAGGAGGTGAGCTACAGTGTCTCCAAAGCTATTCAGAGACCCTCTGATTACCCCACCGGCTTCTCCATTGAGGATATGTCAGATGATTTCAATGATTACATGGAAAAGCAAGTCATGGACTGTTGCAACTCAATACGAGCAATTAGTTGAGAATCTGAATAATCATGGTGTGGTGAATCTGGAACAGTTAGAAGCTGAATTTGATAAAGGATTATTGAAAGGAGAAGTTTTGGCAGTGGGACCACTAAGTAAACTCAGTGATGTTGAGTTGAAAAGTGGGGTGCTTAAATCTAGTTTAGAAGAACCATCTGCAGATTTGGTACTGAAGCCATTGCCTAAGCATCTGAAATACGTGTTCTTGAGAGAAGATGACAAGCTTCCATTAATTATCTCTGCCAAGTTATCCCGGTTAGAAGAGATGAAATTGTTAAACGTCTTGAGAAAGAACGAGAAAGCCTTTGGTTGGCAAGTAGGAGACATCAGAGGGATATCTCCTGACGTTTGTATGCATAAAATCAAGACTCAAGAGGGTGCAGAGTGTGTTAGACAGCCCCAGAGGAGGCTCAACCCTCATATGCAAGAAGTGGTCAAAAAGGAGATTATCATGCTTTTAGACATGGGTATCATTTACGCAATTGCTAACAGTGAATGGGTATCCCCTACTCAGGTAGTTCCCAAGAAGGGAGGAATTACTATTGAGAAGAATGAGAAAGGAGAAGAAATAGCATTGAGGCTCGTTACTGGTTATAGAGTCTGTATCGACTATAGAAAGCTTAATGAGGTTACAATGAAAGATCACTTACCCCTTCCATTCATTGACCAGATGCTAAAGCGCCTAGCGGGACATGCATTCTACTGTTTCCTGGATGGATACTCAGGTTATTTCCAGATACCCATCGATCCGGTTGACCAAGAAAAGACCACTTTCACCTGCCCCTATGGTACATTCGCTTACAGGCGAATGCCATTTGGTCTTTGCAATGCCCCAGCTACATTCCAAAGATGTATGCTGGCCATCTTTGATGGGTTAGTTGAAAAGTGTATGGAAATTTTTATGGATGATTTTTCGGTCTTTGGTCAATCCTTTGATGATTGTCTCGATAATCTTGACCAAGTATTATCCCGCTGTGTGGAAAAGAACTTAGTCCTAAACTGGGAAAAATGTCATTTTATGGTAGACGAGGGAATAGTTCTTGGCCACAAGATATCAGAAAGAGGAATAGAAGTAGATAGGGCAAAAGTTGAAGCTATAGAGAAGATGAATTTCCCTAAAAATGTGTGTGAAGTAAGAGATTTCCTTGGACATGTTGGTTTTTATAGAAGATTCATTCAAGACTTCTCCAAGATAGCCAAGCCCCTGTCTACTTTACTTAAGGAAGACGTTGAGTTCGATTTTGATGAGAGTTGCAAGCAGGCGTTTGAGGAGCTTAAGAACCGTTTAATCTCTGCTCCAATTCTTATATTGCCTGACTGGAATCTACCTTTCGATCTTATGTGCGACGCATCAAACTATGCAGTTGGTGTTGTTTTAGGACAAAGAATCAAAGGGAAATTCCAGCCAATCTATTACGTCAGTCACACATTGAATCCTTCTCAAGTTAACTATACTACTACTGAAAATGAATTATTGGCCGTAGTTTTTGCTATGGACAAGTTTCGTAGTTACTTGTTGGGAGCTCAAGTGATTGTGTGGACTGATCACGCTGCTTTGGGATATCTGATGACGAAGAAGGAGGCTAAACCGCGCTTACTACGTTGGATACTGATCCTGCAAGAGTTTGACGTTCAGATTAAAGACAAAAAGGGCAGTGAAAACGTAGTAGCTGATCATGTTTCGAGGATGCTGAATGAGGAAGAGAAAGAACCTGACGATATAGACCTTTACTTTCCTCTCAAAAATGTTATGCATATAGGCGAGTGCACTCCAGATGTTCCGTGGTACTCTCTATCGTCAACTACTGCATTCCCAAGATTTAAATCTAGAATTTTCTTATCGGAGAAGAAGAAATTTTTCTCGATTTGAAAACCTTTGTGTGGGATGAACCTTACCTCTTTAAAATCAGTAAAGATGGATTGTTGAGAAGGTGTGTTCCCGAATCGAGAGCAACGAGATATCATTGAACAAGTGCCACAGTGAGGCCTCTTGGTGGCCACTTTGGTCCCTGAAAACCGTTGCTAAAATCTTTCGATCCGGTTTCTATTGGCCCACGATCTTCAAGGATTCAGAAGCTTTTTGCAAGGCTTGTGACAGGTGCCAAAGAACCGGAGCTTTAACTAGGCGTTTCGACATGCCATTGAAGCCCATTTTAGAATGTGAAGTCTTTGATGTATGGGGTATTGATTTTATAGGCCCGTTTCCATCATCTTGTGGTAACAAATACATCTTAGTCTGCGTTGATTACGTGTCAAAATGGGTGGAGGCTCAAGCCACTCCTCGCAATGACCACAAAACGGTCATGAGCTTTCTGAAGAAAAATATTTTCGTGAGATTTGGATGTCCCCGCGCCTTAATCAGTGATGAGGGAACGCACTTCTACAACCGGCCACTAGAAAAAGTTCTTGAGAAATATGGTGTCCGGCACAAAATTGGCACACCATATCATCCTATGACTAGTGGTCAGGTTGAAAGAAGCAACCAAAGTTTAAAGAAGATCCTAGAGAAAACGGTCAACAGTCATAGAAAAGACTGGAGTTTGAAATTTGACGATGTACTATGGGCATACAGAACCGCCTATAAGACTCCTATGGGTACATCTCCATATCAAATGGTAAGCCATGTCATCTGCCAGTCGAGTTAGAGCACAGAGCTTATTGGGCTACAAAGTTTCTGAACTTTGATTCCCAATCCTGTGGTAAGCATCGATTGCAACAGTTGCATGAGTTAGACGAAGTTAGACTTCATGCTTACGAAAGTGCCAGGATCAGTAAGGAAAAGACGAAACTCCTTCATGATGCTAAAATTAAGAAGAGGGAATTTCACATCGGGGAGCAAGTTCTTTTGTATAATTCCAAGTTACATCTGTTTCCTAAAAAGTTAAGGACACGATGGTCCGGTCCCTTTGAGATTCTCCAAATTATTCCTGGAGGCGTTTTAGAACTACGCGGTTATGGTGACCAACCGTTTCGAGTAAATGGTCAAAGTTGTAAGCACTACATTGGTGAATCCAAGGAAAAGCCTTTGATTGTTCGTTTCCTCGATATCCTCGGGTGTGGTACTAAAGAAACCGAAGAATTTGATGAGTTTTCACCCGACCTGTTTTCAGAGGATGACGGTAGTGGTCGATCTGCAGAAGTTCTAGCCGGTAGTTGGGATATGGAAGAGTTTGAAAGGGAGCGTAAGCTGAAACGTCATCAGAATACTCAGAAGAAGAAGTCGACCATGGGGCAGTTTAAACGTATTTGGAAAGCTATCAAAGATTTCACCCCATGTGTTAAGTGCTGTTTCTGCAGCCGAACTACTGACAAAAGCATACACGAGGTAGTGGCTGGCAGAAAAGTTAAATGGCCTGATCCAGGCTGATCTGGAGGAATGTCGAGCTAACGACAATAACCAAAAACGCCACTAGGGGGCATCCTAGATATCCGTTTCTGTTTTGGTTACTTTCATTTTTGTTCTTTTCTTTGATTTATTTGTTTCGTTTAAGTCTAATTAGGGTAATTGTTAACTCTGCCTTGTCGGTTGATTCAATTTCACCTTATCCTTCTCTTTATCTTTATTTTGCCATGTTATATCCCCCTATGTTCCCCGAGATGTTACCATGTTTGTTCAAGTGTGCAGGATATTTTCGATAGCGATTGTGAGCTTTCAGATGAAGCCAGTTTTCCGGTGGATGGTCCACAGTCTACTGCTTTCATCAGGCATTTCTGGATCATGGCCACTTCCAGAATTGCCATCTTCAAGTATCTATTACAATCAGCTAAGTTCTTTCTCTATTTACTTTCTGCACAACATGAGGACATGTTGATATTTAAGTGTGGGGGAGGGGAATGATTTGATATGTATCTATACATTTGCTTAATTTATTACGAGTCTATGCAAAAATGAGTTAAAAATGAGCTAGAATTTTCAAAAAATTTCGACATTTTGTTTTTTTGTCTTGTCCCGAGTAGGCAATTCAATTCAATGTTCGTTATTTTTATAGTCATCCAAGCTATATATCATATGTTTGATAAGTTAGTTGTTTCACCTGAGATCTATTTTTCACGAGCCATAGTGAACGATGAGCTAATTTATAAAGTTATACCCCTTTTGACGAGTGATTTCTGATTTTCTTATAAGTCATGTGCTTAGTGCTACGTATATATCTTGAGATTTATGATAGTTTGTATTTAGATCCGAAGTATAATATACTGTGAATATCTAAGGTTTGAATGTGATAAGTAACACGTAACTTATTGTCAAATGAAAAAGTTGAATTTTAAATGAATAAGTTGTGTGTGTCGGAAGCTGGTCGATGATTTGAGTGCGATAGGGCATATCACGAATGTCCTATACCACTATGATGACCAAAAGCTCACGACAGTCAGAAGAAGCTGCCTTATGATTTGAGTAAGGTAGGGTATATCTCGAATATCCTATTCTGCTATGACAGGGCAAGAGCTCATTCTGATGTGTGTTAAAAGTGAAATAATTAAATCAACTTGCAATAAGGAAGTGGTATGAAATGAATAGAAGACTAAGTTATCGTCTATCTTATCCCCAGTAGAAACTGATAGATATGCTGTAGGGATTATCCTCTGAGTATCTCAGAAAGGCCCTAGATATCTTCTATCATCTTTTTCGGGATATGTCACGTTTTGTAGGGTACATCTTATAAGTATCATTTATCTCTAGTTTAAAGGGGGTATTAGCTAGTTTGCTTTGAAATTTTCAAGTTTGGACTTAGTGGAAGTTTGTTATGGCTTTGCACACACACCGGGGTGAACCTCTAAGTTATTGAATATGTGTTATATGTGCTGAAATGTCTATATTTTCTCGAGCCTTGATCTTGTTTTGTCTTGCTCGGGACGAGCAAAAGCTAAGTGTGGGGGAGTTGTTTACGATGATTTTTACGGTTTATATTACTTTATTTCGTAACGAATTCCTTTGTATTTTATTAATTTTTATAGAAAAGTAAGTGTTTAATGGAATTATCGAAAGAATGAAGCTGGAAATTATTGAAGTGCAAAGTCGGGTTATTTACGTGATTTTATTAGAAATTATCTATTTATATATGTGATGTTACACTTTGCACGTTTTTATGGTTGAAGGTACACAAATATATCATGGGTCGAGTAAGAGCCGAGCTGGAGGAGTTTAAAGCAGCAATTTATTTAAAGATTGAAGAGAAGGGCAAACTAGGGATTATTATTATTTTTTAGGGTTTAGGTTTTCTCTTATTTAAAAAAGAAAAGAAAAAAAGGTAATAATTACCCTAAGTCGGCTAAAAGGTTATAAAAGGACGGATTCAGCGGCAGCACGAAACACGAAAAAATTATCTGGGAACAGAGCCGAGACAGAAAATCAAAAAAAAAAGGAGAAGCACTCGGTCGACCGAGTGCACACCTTCGGTCGACCGAGCAACATATTTATTTTTTTTCGTTCGTACGGATATGAGCAGAGGCTAGGCACTTCTGGAACAAGCGTGTGAAACCGTCTCAGCAACGTTTGATTTCAACTCTTGGATTGTTTGTGAGTTTAATTAAAGATTGTATCTTTATTATGTTTTATTGTTCTTATGCAATTTCATTGATAAATGTATTGCTGTTTGATGTTTAATGTGTGATGAGAATCGTTATTAAATCTTAGATCACCAAAGTAAAGGTTGGATTTTTAACCTAAAAATAACGAGAGTTGTTAGGTTAATTTCTAGGTTGCTAGATTGAGAAATCTTACACCTTGGTTATGGAAGCGTTAATCTTTAAGATCGAGAGATGATAGATTAATAGGCGAATTATCTACAAGAGTAGGAATTCATACCTTTGATAGGTGAACCACGTCTTTATTAAATCTTCACTAAACGATCTAGAGTAGAAATTGAGGGTTGCGGGATAGGTGGATCAATGCTTGTTCTTCGTTGAAATTAATTGAAATTATCTTTGTGCCTTGTTCTTTGTTGATATCTTCGAATTTTATTTTTCTTTTTAGTTATAGAATAGATTTATTTAGTTAGTTTAGGTCCGCAACTATATTTCACGGCTTTGGATTGACAACCTCTCTGTCGGTTTATTGTTTTTCGTTTCGTTTTTAGTTATTTCTCGTGACAATTTAGAAGAATTAAGAACTAGACCAACCTCGATTCCCTGTGATTCGACTCCGGTTGTAACTGCTATACTACGATCCCTGCACTTGGGGTAAACCGGATTATTTTTATTACCTGTTTATTTTTCATTAGATAAAATCCGAGACAACTGGACCGATTTAATCTGTATTTCTCATATCATTCCATGACTGAGAAATCTTATTAAATCACAAGATGATCATATATGGATTAACCTTAATCCTGAAGTGATTACAGACTCCTACTTGTTTCAGGATAGGGTTTGATGTGTTCGTTAAGGATCACTAAGAGGCGCGGTCCGAATTACTTTCACGTTGGCACTATTCTGGAATGAGTGAGAAGTGTGTGTCTCACAGATATGGAATCCATTCCTTCCTGTGGGAAGTAGAAAGACAATCCCCTTATTTGTTGATCTTAGAAACTGATCGATCCCGGGAGTTCGTATTGGTTATGAACTAATTGATCACTAGTGGGTTATTGGTAAATAAGGATAAGATGTAGTGAAGAATTTTATGGAAATAATCCTACTTCAGTACGGATAGTCTATGGAGGGTTAGTTTATATGTAATGATTATATCAATGGACACTTATCGACTCAACTCGACGTTTTTGAGAATAAGTTATATCTATATCGATAGAGTTTAGTTTCAGATTCATGGTGGCGTAATTCCGGAATTAATAAGTTGAGTAGAAATATTCTGTTCGATGAATATTTTATTCAATTTATTGTAGCTACTGGTTATAGGTCCATGGTCCCCGGGTTGGCTCCTAACACGTGAGTGTTTTCTCGTTTTATGGAACCTTGAGAATAAATTAAATAGTTAGTCTATTTTATGAATATGCAATATTATTTATTTTGGAAAAAATATGTAAAATAGAAAAGACATTTTCTATTTAAATTACTAGAAAATATGGCGCCACATGTTGATGATAAATTAGGAAAAGAAATTTTTCTAGATTTTGTCACATGTGTAATTAATTAATTATCTATTTGTGGGAAATGGAAAATTAAGAGATTAATTTTTTGGGAATTATCTCTTATTTTGTAGCAAAAATATCTTTTCCTTATGGGAATAGGTTTTTGTGGTGTGAAAAGAATAACTCTCTTGACTAGTTATTTTCCTATATAAAGATTGTTCATCCTAGCACAATAACAAGACAATTTGCGCCACAAATAAATCAAAAGGAAGAAAAATTAGTTTCTTGCCTTAGTCATTAAGAGGAGAAAAATCTAGGATTTTTCTTGTGCATATTCGAGGAGGTTCTACGGCGAGGATCGACGTCCACCAGTCATCGCTTGGAGATACAATCCGGAAGATCACGGCTTCTCCCTTTGGTCGATTTTATCATCTCTCTCCGGTATAGGTAAATCTACTAACCTTCTCGTAGGATTAATTAGTTATGTCTCATATTGTAAATCGCATAAGCTTCCGCTGAGCGAAGATCGAGCATCTCGATCAGTGCTACTACTCCTAGCACTTACCACACCATCTATAGGCCCAGATGAGACACAATCAGCATGTCCATCCACTCCACCCTCCAACCATCTCAGTCTTGCATCCTCACCCAACCAAGCATCCAGACAGTCTTCAGCCTCCAATCAGGATTCCACACACACAAACCCCAATCATCCCAATACTCCACCATCATCCACACAATCATCCCCATAACCTCCATCACAGCCTATTTGACACTCATCTAGAACCTCAAAGGCACCCACAGACCTTCAAGATTATGTTTGTAATACTACCATCACTACCACTGCCAAATACCCTATCCAAGATTACATGTCTTATGATCTGCTGGCATCTAACTATAAAAAACTTGTGTTGAGTGTAAATATTTCAGATGAACCAACAACCTACCAACAGGTTGTCAAGGATGAAAGGTGGTGACAAGCCATGGATGCTAAGATCACAGCATTACAAAGCAATAATACCTGGGATGTGGTCTATTTGCCTCCAGGTAAAAAGGCCATAGGATGCAGATGGGTATACCAGATTAAATATTTGCCTGATGGTACTATTGAACGGTACAAGGCTCGCTTGGTAGCAAGGGGTTATACACAACAATTGGGGGTGGACTATACTGATACATATGCACCAGTGTCAAAGCTCACAACAGTCAGAATTCTCATGGCTGTTGCAGCAGCAGTAGGTTGGCATCTGGAACAACTTGACATTAACAATGCATAGTTGCATGGTGAACTGTCTGAAGAGGTGTTTATGCAAATCCCTCCTGGGTTTCACACATCACTCCCTCATCCCGTCTGCAAGTTAAAAAAGTCACTTTATGGACTTAAACAGGCAGGTCGACAGTGGAATGTGAAGCTCACATCTTATCTCTTGGAGCTATGTTTCCAGCAGTCAAGAAGTGACAACAACTTATTCACTAGAGATTAGAATCACACTTTTATTGCCCTACTGATATACGTCGATGATATCCTGGTGGCTAGTCCTACCCCTAAATTGATTTCCGAAATCAAGTCACAAGTGGATTCCACATTCAAAATCAAAGATCTGGGAAAGGTTCGTTACTTCTTAGGGGTTGAAATCGCAAGAGGACCAAAGGGTATTACCTTATCCCAGCGAAAGTACACGCTCGATCTGCTGTCTACATATGGGCTTTTGTCCTGAAAACCCGCTTCTACTCCCATGGATACAAGCTGCAAACTTGCTAAGATGACTCACCTCGTCTATCGGATAACTCCGGATATCGCAGCCTGGTCGGGAAATTAATCTATTTGTCCTTTACACGACCGGACATCAGCTATGCCGTGCAACAATTGTCGCAATTTCTCGATTGCCCTACCGTGAATCATCAGCAGGTTGTGCTTCGTCTTCTCCGATTCCTCAAGGGTTCCCCTGGTCAAGGCTTGCTCTATCCGACCGCTGCAGATTCATCTCTAGTTTCCATCACCGCATACTCCGACTCCGACTGGGCCGGCTGCCCCGATACCCGTCGATCAACCATTGGATGGTGCATTTTTTTAGGTAAATCGTTGATCTCATGGAAGGCGAAGAAGCAATCTACGGTTTCACGGATCTCGGCGGAAGCAGAGTACCGGGCACGACATCGTGTGAACTTCAATGGATCGTGTACCTACTGCGTGACTTGGGCTTTCAGCCCACTTTGCCTATCCCATTACATTGTGATAACCAAAGTGCCTGTTACATTGTCGAAAACCCAGTGTTTCACGAACGAACCAAGCACATCGGATTGGACTGTCCTCTTATCTGTGAGAAGTTTCAAGTTGGCCTTCTAGTTCCCACATCAATATCCACCGATCATCAGTTGGCCGATATTTTCACGAAACCTCTTGATGGCCCACGATTCAAGTACTTATCTGCCGAACTTGGTAATTATTCGATTTTCCCGAAGCCCAGCTTGCGGGGGGGTGATAAAGTATAAACAAAAAGCCCAGTCACATTTACAAATAAGCCCGGTCCAGTCCATGATCTTTTTACATACAATGGCCCACAATTACAACACAAAAGATCATCAGTATGCAGCAAATTCTCAGCATCACAAGGAAGAAGGGACTCTTGGGGAACAAGTCGGAGCTCATGAATATTCGAGGAATATTCCCCTGTTGACCAGAATATTCTCGGAATATTCTTTTAATGATCGGAATATTCTAGGAATATTCCCTATGCATAAACATGTACTCAGCCGACTAATCAGTAGTATAAATAGACTGTAATAGTGTATCAGAATAATAATAAGAAGACAATGTTCTTCTTTTGAACTTTACTTTTCTACCCCATCAATCCTCAAACAAACCCCACCAATCCTCAACGTTAATAGTCCAATAAACGGCCTATCTAATGAATGCCGACATTGAATTGATCCGGTGATAATTAATGTTACCCTTAACTCGAAAATTCTATTTCCAGTCAATGGCGGACACAGGATCTCAGATAAGTGGCAGTAAATTTTTTAAAGAGACAACTAAAAAATTAAAGGGGGCAAACAAGATGCAGAGTACATATATTAGTAGATTTTTTTTCGGATTGAGGGGACAGTTGCCCCTCTTAATTGTATGTAGGTCCATGCTTTGTTTTAGTGGAGATAAAAAGTGTGCGTGGAAGGGTATATTTCGTATTCGTAAAAAAAACTGAAGATATGTAATCTTCATATCTTCCTAAATTACAAAATCTTAAAACAGATTTGTATTGCAATGTTGGCTTGTGTCTCTTTTTATTCCAACAAAATATTGATCTTTTACGAGCAAAGACTAATCTTTGACAAATATTGCATTGTAGGGATATTTTGTTAACTCGTTATAGTCTCATTAATAATAAAGAATTTGCCGCTCTTCAAAACAGCACATATGTGTTATATATATATATATATATATATATATATATATATATATATATATACTAGTCATTTACCCGTGCATAATGCACGGGATAGATAAATGCATAATAAAAAATTGAATCGACTATCATTTGATAATTTAAATAAATACAGAGAATTATCATACAATAAAATAATGTAAATACATATGCGACAATACATTCATTAAACGACGACAAAAAAATTGGATGTTCAATCTATAAAAAATGAATTTGGTAATCCAGCACACTTTTAACACAAAGGCATACGGTGGTGTGGTTATGTATGATATTAAAGCATTTAAAAT
>CM047809.1:28011476-28181476 GCA_026214975.1 Gentiana macrophylla | reverse complement strand
GGTAGTAAGTATTTACCAATTGTAGGAGATACATCTTCAAAGCAATCTATAAACTGAACTTCTGCATTATGTTCACAATGAGTAAATAAAATCTCAGTACCAAGCAACATCTTTCGAACTTCACATCATTGGCAGAAGCCAAATCTCTTCTGTGATGGCGCTGAATAGTTTACTCAATTAGAATCTAAAACTTCATATATTCAATATATAACTCCTGCTATAAACACCAAACATTGTGAAAATTCAGAGTCCCTAAGATGAAGAAGATTTATCATTGTGTGAATAAAATCATGCCTACTAAATTTGACAACCCATGATAATTTACTGCATAACATGTGTGTAGAATCATAAATACCGGAAAGATACAATCAACAAACAAAAGAAACACTGAGAATTTGTGGGAAAAAAAATAAAAAAAGGATAAAAGTTGTTTTCAACCCTACACTAAAAAACAATATGTTGGTGGCAGTTATTATTGCCAAGGTTTCTGACTTTGTAGTAAGTACTTCTTTCGTAGGGCATTTTAATTTTTTTGTGGTACTGTCCCAAAATATAAGTACTTCTCAAATTTTAATACAATATTAAATGCATTATTTTCAATTTCACATTAAACAATGCAATATTATTAGTTTGTCCCAAAAAACAATACTGTATTTTTACCTTGAAACATTAAAAAGTAACTGTTGGAAATAAAATTTATGTTTTGATGATAATTCATCTTATGTGTTAAAATATTATCTTAACCCCATTGATGAAGTGTTGAAGCCAGCTGTTATAGTGGAAAGCTAAAAGATGTCTAGAACTGAATGTATAAGTTTTACTAGAGTCTGATATTTGTATAGGTTACATCAGACAAGCACTGTAATTATTAATGTGTCGTAAAACTGAAAACAGGAAATCATTTAGAAAATCGAAATCATCGAGACAAGCAAACCGACTTAGAATACACCTACATGAAATCGAAGAAGGTAAGTTATTGAGAGTTCTGACATCAGTTGACTTATCTAAAGATCGAAGAACTCGAGGGTTCAAACTCGATTATTGAAGAATGAAGAAGCGAGGTTCAAACTCGATTATGAAGATTACAAGTCGAGATCAGAAAGTTGGACTTGTGCAAGATTGTGGTGACTGAATCGACTTTATGGATCTTGTATGAAGACCTAAGAATCATAAGGACAATGAATTCTTAGATGATAATGAATCATGGTGTACTCGATTAAGTCAATTATAATCGATGAAAACAGAGTACCGATATTTGAAGAAGAGTAAAATCGATTAATGCTTCAAGTCGGTTAGAAACCGACAAAAGAAAAACTCGATACAAAAGCGATAAGGAAACTCGAGTTTTATAAGTCACCATCCAACAAACCGAAAGTACAAATGAACGTTGTAAAGAAAACAATTTCATTGGATGAGTTATCGACACATGCAATGAACGGTCGTAAAATATAGCCGTTGCAAGATATGAGCGTTGATACAATTCAAATTGAAGCGGATGAACGTTGGACTTCACACTATAAATAGAAGACTTTGCACCAACAACAAAAATATATGAAACAGAGCATATACAATAATCAACAAGCAATTTTGTGCATCACTATTCTATTCAAATTGCTATCATCTCTCGAACTATAACAA
The DNA here is from genome assembly GCA_026214975.1 of Gentiana macrophylla. Classification (NCBI taxonomy): domain Eukaryota; kingdom Viridiplantae; phylum Streptophyta; class Magnoliopsida; order Gentianales; family Gentianaceae; genus Gentiana; species Gentiana macrophylla. Next base: position 28,179,838 of record CM047809.1, on the reverse strand, counting down.
GATCATATCTAGTATTTCTTCAAGTGTTCAAGCTACAAAGAATTTATCAAGAATTCAACACTTTGAAGAACCACAAACAAGAATCAACTTATTGATTCTCGGCCCAACCTTGATTCTACATCAAAGGTTTTAGGCGTGAAGCAAACCGAGAAGGTTTCGCCAAGGACGATTGTGACAAGCGATCGGGTAGACTGTGTTTGTGGTGGTAGGTGGTGAAGAGGCAATCCTACCCTCTAAGGACCAAAGTGGTTCAAGCATTTGAGGAGCAAAGCAATTCTACCTGTTTCTACAAACTGTTTAGATAGTGAAGCTAGGGATTAGCCAAGGACTATTGTTTAGGACTTTTTATAATGATTCACCTCAAGAAGTTCTAGTGGAATTTTCCTCCGCACTACGAGGGAAGAGAGGACGTACAAGATTACATCACCTGGAACCTCTATAATATCCGCCTTATTTACTTTACGCATTTATTCAAAGATTGTGATACTTGATTGTTATACTCCTCACAATACAACCGACATTCACGTAAGTCGATTCACAACACTCGATTTTCATAATAGAATAACAAGATCAAGAAAAAGGCTAAAATCATATCCATTGCCGGTTGACTCGCCACTTTAGTCAATTTGACTTAATCTCGACTTTGTCACCTTAACTCCACACAAGTTTTTAATCGAACCTTAATTTGCTTTAAATCCAGCTTTTAGGGACAAGTTTATTCACCCCCCTCAGTAAACTTGTGTTAGCCTTTCCAAGGGACCAACAGTAACTCATTTGTAAAGTTTCTTAAACTGTGTGAAATGGCCAAAATGTCTTGTATTATGGGACGGAGGGAGTAGCTCATACATTGGCTTTTTTGATTGGCTTGTCTGAATAGAATAGGTATCAAATCCCACTATTATCCATGCTAGACTATTTTTACAATTTGGAATGTGTATCAAATACTAATACACATCTAACTGATCAAAGTAAATGCTTCAAAATCATATATTGTGCCGAATATAGTGGATTAGATTGTCGGGTTATCGATAAATTGTCTTATTGGCTGATAATTTGAGGGTTTTTGTTGGAGATCTCCCATTTTTGCACCCCGAAAATTAGTTTTTAGCTTTATTAGGTAGTAATCGATGATATGGGTTTTGTTGTGCATATTATATTTTTTTAGGTATAAGCAAACCATTCTTGATTTCTTAGCTTGCTGTTGATATTAGCTGAGTTTGTTTCACAGAGATTGAATTAAGATGTAGATTTTGTTATGTCTATTTGGCATCATGGCATATGCTGCTTTTTGGTTTTTATGTATTAGGTGAACTAATATCCACCTAATTTAATATGAAAATGCTGTTTGTGTGATGGGTTAGAATATATTGGAAAATCAAATTAAAGCTCTTATCTGCGGACTGCAATAGAGCTTAGAATTCACTTCATGCTGAATTATTAAAGATATTGGTTGGAAGGTGTGAAACTACAATGTGAAAGGTGTTGTGCATTTTTTTTGTTAGTTTTAGTTTGATACATCAGATCGGATGGATACTGCGGGCCTCTTTTGGTTTGATTTCTATAATTTTATTTCTCCTCTACTAATTAAAAAACCGATTCTTTCAATTTTTGTAGTCCTTCAATTTCTGATATATTTTGATTAGTTTCTTTTTGCTCTTTTTTGCTGCTTTGATTTTAATCATTAACCTGTGGACTGTTGGCCTTTTGAAGATGAAAAATATGAAACTGCATTTGAAGTTTTTGCAAGCTTATAAATTATGTTCTTACATTTTCTTTTCTTTTTTTCCCGCTTTCTAGCAATTGAAAATTATTTAAGCGTTTATAATTTTCCCACTTCTTTTATAGTTTTTTATCATTTGATTTTCCGAATGCCAGTCTAGATATCACAGAACGAGTACTTTTAATTGATACATATGTAAGAAATGTGCTTGAATGAAATACAGCAATTTAGAATGAAAGAGTGTTAGCAATTTAGACTCCAGCATATTACATTTTAATTGTTGTTACTTTAGAAGACTCCAGCACCTGTTCTCTAGATGTTGGTTAAATTGTTGTTACTTTAGAATAGGTGCCAGCAATTTATTGTTGTTACTAGGCACCTTTTAATTGTTGGGCACCTTTCATTTTTTTTTGTTAGTGGACACCTTTTAATTGTTGGGCACCTTTTTAACAAAAAATGTAGAACATCACCTTTTAAAAACAAATTTCTGGGCACCTTTTAATTGTTGTTACTTTAGAGGACTCCAGCAAACTTCTACAGAACAGGTGCAGCCAGCACGAGTACTTTTAATTGATATATATGTAAGAAATGTGCTCAGTTTGTACGTTGTTCTGTCCAACCATTTGTTGTGATGTTTTTAGTTAACTGCAAGCATGATTGTTAATATTGGCAAGATATAAGTAGCAATCGACAAATTAGTTTTTTGGGACTTCAATTTCATGGTCCCCGTTTGTTATTGGTTGCGGGTTTCATTTTATGAATCATGTTGCACCTGTTCTCTAGAAGTTTACCGTGACTTTCCTTGTGAAGAGAGCTAAGTGCGCAGTACTTCCTTTGTTGCTACCTTGCAGGTTGTAGCTTTATTAACAGTCTAATGTTGCGGTGTGCCACTTGCACCGGCCAACTTCGAAATGCCGGTTCAGGTTCATGAGGACTCAAGGCTCTGACCTTCGCCATTTGGACTCAGAATAGTTGATTGTTCGACTTTTACAATATCACCCGGGACCAATCCACATGCTCTACTCTTTTGATCCTTGGACGGTACATTGGCTTGAAATAAAATAGGGATTAGTAGGGAATGTTTGATGTTGGACTTGGACGCCAACTGGTGTGTTATATTTTGTACATTCAACTACTTTCTCTTATCTCTTTTTACTTCAATAAACCTTTGCTGTTGAATATTTTATACTGTTTCCATGTCATGAACATATTTCTTAAAAACCCAGTTGTTCTGTACATTACATAAAATGTTTCATAGGTAATATTTCATCATGAATTTGAATTGAACCAAACCACTTTCCTTTAAGATATACAATTATGAAAATTTAAATTTAACGTTTAAAGCAGATCGCATGTGTTTCCTCTTATTATATATATATATATATATATATATATATATATATATATTTATTTATTAATAGGGGGAATGAAGGAGAATGACATAAATATTTCATCAATTATGCAGAAGAACGATCTTTTGAAACTTTCGCATTAAGGACAAAACTATTTATTCATTTATCGAAATTCATTGTTTAAATTCATTTGCAAATTCACTCATCGATATTCACTAATTTTCAAAATTCATTGTCGAAATTCATCGATTCGGGATTCACAAATAAAATTCTTTGTCGAAATTCACTTATTTCGGGATTCACCGGGAGATCACCGATTTTCGGGATTATTTGTTTGTTCTTATCATTATAAAATTACGCGATTGTCTTTCTCCCCATAAAAATATATATTTGTCCATTCTTAAAAATATTTTGATTATTTGTCATTATCCCTAATTTTCCATTATTTATATGTGAGAACAAGTTTTTTTGAATTTAGAATTATTTTATTGTTGTGCATATATAGATCAAAATATAGATTCCGGAAAGAATTGATCATTGACATAGATTTCGTAAAATAAAATTTCTCAGAATAGAACAACTGCAAAATGAAAGCACAAATGAATTCACTAATTATTTTATTATATTTTAGATATAAGACGTTCAATTTAGCTCACTTGACTAAAGGATTCAAGACGTTTTACAGAATTTGTTACATCAATGAAAACTTGAGCAACATACTGATGTGGACTATTCCCATCCTTTGCTGCAATAATAAGGTGATATGTTGCACCAACTCCTGGTAATGTTTTAGTGCCTTTAACAACATTTTGGAACTGCAAGTTTGTGTGTGTGCATCTTCATTGTGGACCCCTATGGGCCACCTTCCTGCATCTACGACCAAGGGCGGACTTACGTTCAGACTTGGGTGGGCTAAGCCCACCCAGAATTTTTTTTTATTAGGTATATAGCAATCCAGCCCAGTAGCCCACTAGTTCAGCCCATCTTAGGAAATAATAATAATAATAATAATAATAATAATAATAATAATAATAATAAAATTAAACCTGATTTATGTCTTTAAAAAAAAATAACTCATTGTTTCTTCAGCGGCAGGGAGCAGAGCAGCGCAAAGGAGCAACAGCCAACAGCATCGCTTTCTTCAACTGATTCTTCAATTCTGCGCCAAAAATTCAAGGTAATTGTTCAAGATAATCCTAATATTCTATTCTTCAATCTTCACCAAACTAATTCTACAAGAGGGAGAGAACACACACTAATCTATTGACCTCAATTTCATTTTCTAGGGTTCAATTTATTGATGTTTTCCATTTTGAAAGAATGGATGGTTTGTGCTATTTGAAAGAAGGGATGATTTGATTTGTGCTATTGCTTGAACAGGTTTGTCCAATCTGAAATTGTTAATTTCTGAATTCTTGTAGTGTTGTTTGTTGTGTAGATATTTCTTCATTTCTTAAATTGTTTCCTCAAATTGATGTTGTTTGTTGTGTAAAAAAAATGTTGTTTGTTGGCTGTAGAAAGCTATTATTGTTTATTTGTTTTAGCTTTTTGTTGAATTGGTTAGTAGTATTGCTTACTTTGTGTGAGACTGTGAGTAGTGTTGTAGTTGTGTCCAAGCTTTTTATATATATATATATATATATATATATATATATATATATATATATATATATATATATATATATATATATATATATTAAAGTGGTCCTTAGTCCGTACCAATTCTATATAATAGAAGTTAGATGAAAGATAGTACAGGAAGAAAAAACTGATCAATTATTTATTCAGTGAACTTGTGATGTATTTTGGTACACGACTCGTGCAGTTAATATCCATGAAAGACCAAACATTTTAAAAAATAATAGTATTTTGGATCGTCTATGAATACTCAAATCTGAATATATGAAATTTAGTGATTTTAAATAGGTGTGGGCTCGATTTTTGTTAATAGCAAATGAATGATACTGGCTTTAGTGGCTTAGTGGCTCGTTTTTGTGGTGTTGGGTAGTAGTATTGTTTATGGTGTTGTTCATATTATGATGAGACATTGAATCAATTTTACTTTTATAGAGTATAAGACATAATGGCACAACAACATCAAGAACAAAAGAAAGAAAAAACGCTTTTCTCATTTTTTAGAAAAACTGACACATCAAAAGAGATGCACCATCTCCTTCAGATTCCTATTGAAGAAAACCTCCTTCTATTTGAATCCCCTCCTTCCAAGTTACAAAGAGTTGAAAATGATAGTATCCCCGTTGATCCGAATATTGTGAGGATCCCGGATTACATATTCGATTTGGAAACATCCTATCAATAAACAAGATGAGATACGGAGAGCTTATATCCAAGTGGGTCCATATCAACTACATCTTTCACAATATCCCATGTCTAAGTATGGAAAACAAAATCATGGTTTTCAATACAACTGGTTCAAAAAATTTCCTTGGTTAGAGTCTCTCATTCAAAAAATGCTGCGTTTTGCTTCCCATGCTTCATTTTAGATGTGAATCCGATGGATCATCGTGCATTTTCTGTTGATGGATTTACAAATTGGAAAAGGGTCAATGATGCTGATAATTGTAGTTTCTTGAAACATGTGGGTGGTCCTAATTCACCACATAATAATTATGTGGATTCGGTTCATGCGTTAATGAATGTACCTCGACATATTGACATGGTGATAAATAAAGCAAGTGAGGAGGATATTCAAAAAAACCGGCTACGGTTGGGAACAACAGTTGAGGGTATTAATTGGCTTACTTTGCAAGGTTGTGCTTTAAGAGGACATGGCGAGTCATTGCATTCAAAAAATCAAGGCAACTTTCTGGAGATGATAAAATTTATGGGAAAGTTGAGATTAGATATTGGTGTCGTTGTCTTAAGAAACGCTCCCGCAAATGCAAAGTTCACATCACCCGGGATTCAAAAACCGGTTCTACATATCCTTGCTAATAAAGTAAGAAGAAAGATTCATGACGAAATCGGGAACGCTAAATTTTGTTGCTTGGTTGATGAATCCAAGGATTCATCTAACAAGGAAAAAATGGCTATTGTTGTGAGATTTGTGGATGCTTGTGGTTTTGTGCAGGAGCGCTTTCTTGATATTATACATGTTACGGATACAACGGCAGCAAATCTTAAAAAAGAGATATGTGATGCTCTTATTCGATCTAATTTAGATGTTAATGACTTGCGAGGGCAGGGCTACGATGGTGCTAGCAACATGCGTGGTGAATGGAATGGGTTACAAGCACTCTTTCTTAGAGATTGTCCATCTGCATATTATGTTCATTGTTTTGCACACCGTTTACAACTAGCATTAGTTGCTGCTGCTGAGAAGAACACTTCTATCTATTTATTCTTTTCTAAATTGAACACCATTGTAAATATCATTAAAGCTTCGCCCAAACGTCACAATGAGTTGCAATCAAATTAAGCTAATGAGATTGCAGATTCTATAGCTGCTGGTGAACGTGAGTCTGGTAGAGGGGCCAACCAAATTGGTACTTTGCACCGTGCTGGAGCGACTCGATGGAGTTCGCATTTTGATTCTATTTGTGGTATGATAGATATGTACACATCTATTATTATGACACTTGGAACAATTATTGATGATGGGTCGTCTCGAGCTGCATGTGGAGAAGCGAGCGGTGCTTTGATCACGATGAGATCGTTTGATTTCATGTTTATCTTACATACTATGCACAAAATCATGGCAATAACCGAGTTACTTTCTAAAGCCTTGCAGCGAAAGAATGTTGATATCTTGAGTGCCATGGATGTTCTCTCATCTACCAAAAAACTTATTGGCTGGCTAAGGGCCGAAGGTTTCGATACGTTGATGGAGGGTGTGATAAAAGTTTGCATAGAAAATAATTTTTCCATTCCAGACATGAGTTCTCGTCATGTAGATGCTACTGGTCGTTCATGTCAACAAAGAGGCAATATCACGGTTGAGCATTACTACCATTTTGACATATTTAACAATGCAATTGATTTTTGGTGCAGGAGTTAAACGATGATTTAGTGATGAAGCGGTTGAGCTCTTCAAACTAAGTGCATCTTTGGATCCAAAGGATGATTTCAAGTCCTTCAACATTGAGAATATATGCACCCTTGCAAAAGACTTTTATCCCAACGACTTCACTGGCCAAGATATGCATCAACTTAAATCGCAATTGGCACATTATGAGTATGATGTCATTCAACATCCAATGTTTCAAAGTTTGTCCACCATTTCAGATTTGTGTCAGAAATTAGTTGAGACAAACAAATCTCAAATATACTTTTTGATTGATAAGTTGATTCGTCTCATCTTAACTCTCCCGGTCTCAACGGCAACCATAGAGAGGGCATTTTCCGCTATGAAGTATGTTAAATCCATTCTCCGTAGTAAAATGGACGAAGAGTTCCTTGCGGATTCCATGACGGTTTATATCGAAAGAGACTTCTCTCAAAATCTTGATGTTGATTCCGTTATTGACGAATTCGATTCTCAGAAACATCGTAGGGTGCAATTGAAGTGATTCAAAGTATTTAGTATCTAGTCATGTTAACATTTTAAATGAAAAACAAGTTTTTTGAATGATGAATTGGGTAGTAGTAGACATGTTGTATCCAAATTCTATTTTATCGCCTTTTGTTCATAACTTTTATAAAATGTTATCTATTGGGTGTTTCTATGTAATTTTTTGCTCAAGTGTACTTGAAAAAAAATCGGTACAAAACAACTATCATGAAAAAAATTTATGCTACCCCCCGACATAGAAATCCTGGCTCCGCCCTTGTCTACGATATCCGGGTCATTTGGGTCTACTGGTATCATCTCATCGGGAATAGATCCATCAATGCTGGCGCCGGTTACGAACTCCGAGTAACGAATCGCAAGGATTGATAGGATGATCATGAATAGAAATTTGGGAGACATTTTTTTTTCTAGTGTACTAATTGCTAAACGCTAGACAACCTGCAGATAATATATTCTTTTAACCGTGTCTATGGGGCTGTTTATAAACTACCTCCCTTCCAATAGAATAAGTTAATAAGTTGTTCGAGCATTTAGTACTTAATTAATAATTTAACCTCTTAGCATTGCATTATGAATATTTCCTTAAAAATAAGCGGTTTTTATCGGAACAATGAAATAACTATCGGCATCATTTATTTTATTATTTTTTAATTACTTATCTACACCACCTAATCACTAATAGCATCACGAAAATAATATAAATTTTAAATAATATACAGTTTAGTCCTTTAATTTTGTAAAACTAAAAATCAATACTCTTTTACCATTGTTAATTAATAACTATCAACCCTTAATACAACTTAATAAAACTACCATCTTATATCTTTTCAGCTTCCCCCATTTTTTTCATATCAAGAACTCATACAAGAGCCAATACCGGAGGATTAAGGGTGGACGACCGGAGAACCACCGGAGAGTTTGAAATCTCGCCGGACTAAAGTAAAGAGCACCGGTGGAGGCAAAATTGAAAGAAACAAGAGCCGATCTTTGAACCAATACACGTAAGTGATGAATCTCTATCGTTTTTCCTTCATTACGCTTTCATTTAGGTTGAATATGTATGCCTATCGGTTTTTTCCGGGTTTTTTTCCGGCGAGTTCGACTGGGTTTGAAGGAGGTGCGAATCACGGGCAACGCCAATAACTCTGACGTTACGTTGATGTTTCAATGTCAGTAGGTATGGCGTTGGCTGTTGTGTCTGAAATTCCCGCCTCTCCTTAAACGTCTTCTTGTTTGACGCCAAATAGTACTCCCAATGTCAGGATAGCTGGTGTTTGAATGAGCATAACTAATAATGGGTGTGAGCTTAAAACGTCAGACTTATTGACGCCCGTGTTACATTTTAACGTTAGTATTGTTGGCATTTAAGGCAAAATTTTTCAAATCTTATCCCCGAGTGTGTTTTTTGTTTTCTGAATCGTATGTCTTGTTTTTTGTTTAGGGAATCATGATTAGGACAAGATCTAGTGCTGCGAACGAGCAAACAAGTGATGCACCAAATGATATTGAAGTGGATCAAGTGGTTAAGGATTCACCGATTCCGCCAAGTAATGCACCTGTTGTTGGGGGTTCGAGACAAGCTGGTGTGTCATATAAAAGGAAGTGGAGAGGTGAAAAGAATGTGGAAGGAACAACTGAAACTAGTGAGAAGGTAAATGTACAACCAGAACATGTGGAAGGAGCAATTGACACTAGTGAGCAGGTGGAATGAGTAATTGACACTAGTGGGCAAGTGAAATGAGCTGTTGACACTGGTACAAGTGCGGCCAATTCAATAAGGTGGTGACGAGGGAGTGCCAACTGTAACAGATGCAAGTGTAGGGGGCAAGTTGAGGAACCAGTTGTGGTTCTAGAGGTAGTTGAAGGTGATAACATGAGAGATGCAGATGAGTCTACGTATGCATCTTTAGAAACAATTGGAGAGTTAGATTCTGCCTCAAATATGAGACAATTTGGTGATGTGACAGCTCAGGCGTCCTAAACCCCAATTATTGGTTCAGCAGGTAGTAAATGAGCCACCCTAAGCATCAAATATTGGCCAAGCGACAGATGTGGCAGCTTAAACCGATAGTGCAAGGACAACAGTAGGATCATCTGGAGGTGAGGCCTCATATTATTCTGATGATAGTGATAGTGATTGTGATGTAGAGGTAGACAGTGATGTGGATGTAAACACCACTGAATTGTTGAAGGATTGGGAGAAACATGTTGGATATGGTTTGTTAAAGAAAACGCAAGTTTATTAATTTAAAATTTGTTGACTGTTTTGTATTTATAATTTGTTGACTGTTTTGTATTTAAAATTGTTTTATAATTTGTTGATTCGTTTAATTTTATGGGATTAGGGTCTCATAACTTGTAAGCAATACACAACTTGAATAAAGCTTTGGAAAGTAGAGGACGGAAGTGAGGCATTTAAGACAAGGCTGAAGGCCAATCCATTGTACAACTTGATCAATACTTCTTATGTGCAATCCAATCGAGTTCTCGTTTGTGGATTTATCACCCCAACCACGTCGTCCATCAGTTTGGTCATGTCCAATCCATACCACAATCGTCAAACCCTCCAAAAATGTCAACTAGAAATGGGGAACAATGTCTCATGTACATTGCAAATGACGACGATTTCCACAATTATCTTAATCATCTAGTGCACATGAGTAAACGGATGGGAAAGGCTAGATTTGACTGGGAAACGACTAGTGATTACATGACGTGGTATCGATCAGTTGCCGTGCGTAGATTTGTTGGTGTGAGCAAACGGAAGCAATGACATTCAAGAGAGGTGTGAATAATTGTGTTTACCAATTTGTTTATGTGATTTCCATTAACTAAATACATATTTTAAATTGTTGCATTTCCATATAGGACGAGGAAAACAAGATCAAGGCTATAAGCGCAGTAGATGATGTCATGCAAAATCATTCGAAGAAGAGTAAGAAAGAAATGTTGAAGGTGTTCTTGTGGAGGCAGAGGCAGAGGCATAAGATCAAGGGGTAGAAGATGAAGGTGAAGGAAGACCAAGTAAACGTTCAAGGGCATCGAAGAAAAAGAAGGGATTCTTGGATATGTTTGTTACCTCTACTCAGATAAAACTCGTTACTTTTATGGTTCATTTAATCTATTACTTTCCTGTTGATTTATGTTTGGATTACTTATGTTTGATTTATGTTTGGATTACTTAGGTCTTATTTGTTTATGTTCAGTATGAATCATGTTTGTGTTTATGAATAAAGTTTGGATTCCTATGTATTTTGTTTGTGTTTAATTGGAAGTATCATTGAAGCTTGATAGTGTTTTGTTTGTGCTGGACTGAGTGTTGTTTTGAGGTCTAAAATGTTTCAGCCTCTGTTTCTAAAAAAACGTCACTGAGTGTGACGCGCGTAGTGAACTTTAGACGTCAGAGTTGGTGACGTCCAAAAGGTATAGACTTGTGGAACTCTTAGACGTATGTGAATCTGACGTTTTTGAAATCCCTAGTCAACGTTGCACGAGGGATATGAGTAAAAGCCGGTTGCAAAGCCCCTTGTACGTAACTTTCGAAAAGAGGATTCTCAGAAAAGCTAAAAGTAAGACCCATCCCCGCAACAAGATCCGTGGTTAGATCTCTACAATTATCACGAGTGTAAATAAAAAGTGGAGAAGTATTACCTCCACTGGATCTCGGCATGTTTAGCTGGGATTGAGACGCGCTGTCTTCTAATTTTTCCGGGTGTTTACGCAACATGTGAGTCCGGAATGATCCGTAACCACCACCCGCAGTAAATTTGTATTTAGTGCCACAGAATTTGCACACCCCGTAGAAAATCTTTTCGGGGTAAGCTAATACTAATGCATCAGACCGAGGAACCTTTGTGAAAAATTCCGTAAAATTTTTCGATTTTAACCTTTTTTTCTTGTGATCCTTCTGAGGTACTTTCATCACCCTCTAAATCGACTAACTCGGGAGTAGGACCACCGGCTGCAAGACCACAATTCGGTGTTCTTACAGTCCCTCGGCTCCCACCACGTCTTTGTCTATGATGGGAAGTAGTCGGAAATACATCATCATCATCATCAACGTCAGCGTCATCATTACGAGGCTCATCATCTTCATCTTCGTTAAGGTTGATGTTAAAATTTTCAGTTTGAGACATTATATCATCGTAATCACTATCAAAATCATGAGGATTGAAATCTAAAGGTTTCCCGAATTGAGGAATTGAAATGTGACTACCGGTGACAGGGTTTGTAAAATGTTGTACCACGGGTCTATAGCCAACATCATCCGATTCCGGCACAACCGTGTCAACACGGAAAGTAACATTTCGATTGTCTTGTGAAGATTCACCTCTTCTTGACATTTTACAAACTGTAAATAAAATTTAACGGTTTTAAAAAAAAGTTGAAAAAAACTAACCAATTTTACTTATGACTAAAGCCGAATTGAAGTAAACGACTAAATCGGAACAATTTCATATATCGGTCTAGTAAAGTAAATTTGATTATAAAATAGAACAAATTTTTTTTCTAACTTGTAAAAAGAGAATTGAATAAAATACAAACCAAATTTACTTATAACTAAAACCGTATCGAAATAACGATTAAATCATAACAAGTTCGAAAATTGGTTTCATAAAGTAAATTTGTTTGTTGTTTTTAACAACTAAACAAACTTGATTACAAACAAAGAAATGAGTTTGAGATTAGAGAAATAAAAATGTAGAATTGAAAGGCGAGTGGTGTAAGTGAAATTGGAAATGGAATGGGTATCCCCTGGATATGGCCTAGTGGTAAGCGGCTGAGGTGGTGTAGTGCCAGTTGTTTCCTAAAGCCGGAGGGTGGGGGTTCGAGTCCCGTAAAGAGCCGGCCCCTTTCGGTAACAGGATATATTAAGCAGCATCAGCCCTAAGCTACTAGGTCCCATTATTTACCTCTCATCGCACTCTTGTGGGATCGGGGGCGAGGGGGCCCTTACGGTTAGTTTAACCGTTTTTTGAAAATGGAATGGGTATTTATAGGATTTTTTGAAGTGGTTGAAAAATTTAAAAAAAAAAAACCGTTGGAGCCGTTCCGGTTCCGGCCGGTTGAACCGCCGGTTGCCGGGCCGGTTCCGGTTACTAAAATGCCCAAACCGTCCCATAATCGGTGAATCCCCGGGCCACCGAACCGACGTTTACACGAACCGCCGGTCCGATTGTGGGCCGATTGCAGGCCAGTTCACTGGTTCCGGTTTTTTTTACCAGGTCTAGTGGAGATACCACCTTGACGATGGTGGAAATAGACCTGACTACGTGTCACTCTTATAACATCCCAAGATTGAGAGAGAAAGATAAGAAGGAAGCATTTATGGCCAGGAGCCCGCACCGGTAAAACCTTACCCCAGGAGGGAAGTATGTGCATGACCTTCCCGACTACCGCTGCGCAAAGGCACTCGGTCTAGTCTGGAGGTAGGATACGCACTTCGGATCGGGATGGCACGAGGAGCCCGTCAAAGGCCGACCGGCTCTTTCCTTAAGTGATAAATAACACATGTGCCTATATTAGAGGAGAATCCCTGGATTACCGTAAGGAAATCCCATAATTCGAATATAATCATAATTATCTTTTGTGAGAGATAAACACGTGACAATCCTTAGGGTTTAAGGATTATACGGCTTGTTTAACAAGAAAAGGGGTGAGACGCCTCCCTATATAAACAACCCTAAGGAACTACGAATGACTTGATTCCAATTTAGCTATTGGATACGTAGGCAACTTGAGAGAAGCTAACTCTCAGGCTCAGTCTTAATCACACAAAATCACCATCCCCATTATCTCTGTTCTTGTTTGAATCGTCTTAGAGGTTATTTGGATCCCTAGGTGATATCCGACATCATCAATTGGCGCTAGAAGGAGGGCTTCCTCTTTCTCACGATTCAATCAAGAAACAGCGATGGTACCACCGAAAAATACCGGAAAAAGGACCCAAACCGCGGCAGCTAGAGATACTGGAGACATAGACCCCACGGCTACTGCTAGCCAGCCGCAAACCAATCCGGAGGAAACATTGGCAGATCCAGCACAGCAGGCCTTGCTGGAGGCGTTACGTAATTTGGACATACCAGCGTTCAAAAGTGTACTAGGATTGGCCCTAAAGGGGCGAGAAGAAGAAGCTCCACAAAACGTGGATCCAAAAGACAACGCGGCAAATAAAGAGGACAGAGGAGAAACTCTCTCATCTACCTCTCAAACGCAGCACAGACAGGTTAAGGCTCAGGCCCAGGAGGCAGCCAGGGCGGAACTAGATGGGATCCTGGGAAAGAAAACGAACGATCTCTCTATCGAATCACCGTTCTCAGAGCAGATTTTGAACTACCCACGCCCGGAGAGATTTAAGATCCCAAAACTAGAAGCATATGACGGAACGAAAGATCCCCAGGACCACCTCTTTCAGTATCTAACGCACATGAATTTAGATTGTGCACCCGAGGAGATGAAGTGCAAAGCCTTCCCGGCCTTACTCACGGGCAGGGCTCGTGAGTGGTTCCGGAAATTACCACCTCGGTCTATTGAGAATTTTGAAACCCTGGCAAGAAAATTTTTGCAGGCTTTTGTCACAGCTAAACCCTTCCAGAGGAATGTTACGTACCTCCTCACAATTAAATCGTAAAAGAAGAACAAAGGTCTTTGCAATACGAAAAGATTCAACGAGGAATCTAGGCGGTCGGGAATCTTGATGAACACCTCACGATTACCTCTTTCGTGAGAGGTGCCTGCGAGAAGGTAGATTGTATGCAAAGCTTAATGGTCGACTTCGAAAACAATGGATGAGTGTATGGATCGGCATACAAACACCATCAGGGGTGAGGAGGCCAACCGGTTAAAAAGGAGTCGGAAGCCCCTAAGAAAGAGAGGTCGATGATGATCGATAGAAAGCGTAAACCGGTATGGGACCGGTAGTTGCGCCATAATCGACCGACTCGGGAAGAAAGGGCCCTTCAAGAGAGGACTTCATCCCTTGAACCGATCACGCGAGAAAGGTGTCCTCGCCATAATCTGAGAAAAAGGCATTGCCCGTACTCCACCTCCTATGAAGGGTCCCCGGGAAAAAAGGGATCAAACCAAATACTGTAAGTTTCATGAGGACATTGGTCACGACTCAGAGCAATGCAGGGATTTACAGAGAGAGATTGACGCTGCTGTTATGGAAGGGAAACTCGATGAAGTCATAGATAGGTCCCGCCACCCAGAACCCCGGGGTAGACGGGAGTACAAGAGGAGAGATTTCGGTCATGACCGAAAGGATGATTACAGACGAAGGAGGGATCCGTCCCCAGGACCGGAGGGGCAGCCAGATAATCGCCCCATCAATACCATTAATACCATCTCAGGCGGTCCGAGTACAACGTCCCGACCTGAGGAGCAGAGTGATAACCGGGCACGTACCAGCGTTGACTCAGGAAAAAGACAAAGATTGTCTGGGGAGGTTGTTTATGGTCCTCGCGATCCTCTCCCCCTCATCAGCAATAATGAAGGCTTGGTTATCGAGGCGGTAATCAACAAACATACGGTGAAGCGTATTTGTGTAGACACTGGAAGTGCAGTCAATGTGCTGTACTACAATGTATTTCAATCCATGAAATTAAAGGATGCAGAGCTAGCACCTGTATCATCTCCGCTATTCGGGTTCGCGGGCCACTATCCACCCGTGGGTATGATCACCTTACCAACCACTTTTGGGAAAGCACCTCGGGACAGGATCCTTATGGTGAGTTATGTGGTGGTCAGGTCCCCATCAGCCTACAATGTTATCATGGGGCGACCTGCCCTAATAGATCTACGAGCGGTGATCTCTCCGGCTCACATCAGTTTGAAATTCCCGACCTGGGAAGGGACGGCAGAAGTCAAAGGTGACGTCGAAACAGCCAGGAGCTGTTACACGGCCACTGTAAATGGAAAAATGATGGTACAACAGGTATCTGTGGAAGAGTTGCTCCCAGAGGAGGAAGAAAGTTGGTCATCAAATGATACGATCGAGGTAGTAAATTTGGGAAAGGAACAAGAAAGCTTGTCAGTCAACATAGGATCATGGATCCCAGGTCGGTTTAAAACAGAGCTCGTTGAGATTTTAAAGGAGTTCAGAGACGTGTTTGCCTGGAAGACGGATGACATGCCAGGCTTGTCCCCCGAGCTGGCTCTGCACAGGTTGCACGTGGACCCAGCCCGGAAACCGGTTAAACAAAAGAAAAGACAATTCAGAAAAGATCGAATGGAGGCCATTCAAAGGGAAGTTGAGAAGTTCTGCGCAGCCGGGATCATACGTGAAGTGTTTTACCCGACTGGCTCGCCAACCCCAGATCTAGTAAAAAAGCCAGACGGGAGTGGCGAATGTGCGAGATTTTACCGACAGAGCGAGCATGTCCCAAAGATTGTTACCCCGCCTAAGATCGATAAAGGTTAGTTGACTCAACGATTGGGTTTGAAATCTTCGCCTTTCTAGATGCATACAAAGGCTACCACCAGATTGCCATGGACCCGGACGATGCAGAGAAGACGGCATTCATCACAGAAGAAGGAACTTTCTGTTATGTCACTATGCCGTTTGGACTAAAAAACACGGGCGCCATTTATCAAAGAGCAGTGAATAAAATCTTCGAGAAACAAATTGGGAAGTGCATGGAAGTCTATGTGGATGATCTCTTGATCAAGAGCAGTCTCTAGATCAAGATACATGACCGACGTCCGGGAAGTGTTTGGGGTACTCAGCAGACCAAATGAAACTTAACACTAAAAAGTGTACGTTTGGGGTCGGTCGAGGTAAATTCTGGGTTACATGATTTCGAAAGAAGGGATTAAGGCTAACCCGGACAAGGTTGAAGCCTTAAGAACAATGCCACCACCCAGAAGCATCAAGGAGGTGCAAAGGTTAACCGGCCGCATGGCCGCCCTGAGTAGGTTCCTATCCAAGTCGGCGCAACGTGCTTTACCATTCTTTAAGATCTTGAGGAAAGCAAGTCCCTTCCGGTGGAACGAGAGGACGATCGGAAGGCGTTCGACGATTTGAAGGAGTACTTGGCCGAGCTGCCAACCCTAACATCTCCCCGTGAGGGAGAAACTCTGCTTTTATACTTGGCAGTAGTTGATGAGGCAATCAGTGCAGTCCTGATTAGAGAAGAAGGAAACATGCAGACACCCGTGTTTTATGTAAGCCGGGCTTTACATGGACCGAGCTCAGTATACCAACTTGAAGAAGCTAGCTCGGCTCTAGTCCATGCCTCTAGGAAGTTGCGACCGTACTTTCAGGCACACTCAATCATTGTGGTTACAGATCAACCCCTGCGTCAGATCTTGGCGAGACCGGACACCTCGGGAAGATTAGCCAGATGGGTTATCGAGCTGGCAGAGTATGACCTGGACTACCAACCCAGGACAGCAGTCAAAGCCCAGGCTCTAGCGGACTTCCTAGCTGAAGGGCTTCAAGTCGAGACGCATAAAGAACAAACAAAGCAGTCGGTCGATCGATATGGACCCTTTTTGTGGATGGAGCATCGGGAAAGGAAGGAGCCGGAGCAGGCCTTTTGCTCCTTAGTCCGAAGGGGGAAGAATTCCCATATGCGCTGCGTTTCAACTTTCCTGCTACAAACAACGAGGCAGAATATGAGGCTTTAATTACTGGGATCCGACTAGCCGACAAGTGAGGCGGATAACTGCATGTATTCAGTGACTCCCAGCTGGTGGTTAACCATATTAAGGGTGAATATGAAGCAAAGGAGGAATCTATGAAGAAGTACTTGGCAGCCGCTCACGATTTACTGAAGAACTTCAAGTCAGTTCATATAGAACAGGTCTCTCGATCCAGGAACAAAAAGGCTGATGCCCTCTCCAAGTTGGCATCTAATTTCTTCTCAAATAAAAAAGTTCTAGTAGAGCGGCTGGCCGAGCGAAGTTATGCGTTGAATGAAGTTCAACCGATTTGCCAACAGGCCACCTGGATGGATCCCATAACGTCCTATCTAAAACACGGTGTTCTACCAACTGACAAGGTTCAATCCAGAGCTACAGGCTAGCAGGTATGCTCTCTTTGATGATATCCTATACAGACGATCGTTTATATCACCATGGCTTAGGTGTGCTACCCAGGAGGAAGGAAATTATCTGCTCAGGGAAATCCACCTCGGCATTTGTGGAAACCACGCGGGAGCCCGGACACTGGCTCGCAAGTGCCGGTTATTCGGGTACTATTGGCCAACCATGCAAGTAGATGCAAATGATCCGTAATGAGATGTAAGTCATGCCAGGTGCATGATAATTTGTCCCATCACCAACGCAGAACATGATTCCTTTGGTCTCTCCTTGGCCTTTTATCGGTAGGGGCGGACTGGTTGGACCCCTTCCCCGAGCTCCAGGTAACCTACAGTACCTAGTCGTGGCCGTCGATTACTTTACTAAGTGGGTAGAGGCTGAAGCCTTGACCACCATCACGGGGAAAGCAATACAGAAATTTTTATGGAAGAATATTATCACGTCGTTTTGGAATACCTAAGATCCTAGTGTCGAGACAATGGAGCGCAATTTGAAGATAGAGGCAGTCAAGTCATGGTGTGCCGAAGTGGGCATAGTCCAACATTTCACCTCACATCGGGTACCCTCAAGCCAATGGCCGAGGTGGAGCAAACAAACAGCACTCAAGGTTGGGTTGAAAAAGAGGTTGGAAGAAGAGGGACAAGCATGGGTCGAGCATTTGCCTAACGTCCTTTGGTCATATAGAACGACTCTAAATTCGGCTACTGGGGAAACTCCCTTTGCCTTAGCTTATGGTTGTGAAGCAGTCATTCCAGCTGAAGTAGGGCTTCCTTCTCCGAGGACTGAGCTCCATGCAAGTCTCGACCAGGATACCGAGCTTAGACATGCCAAGGATAACTTGGAAGAGGCTAGGGAAGTAGCTTACATCCGGATGGCAAAATACAAGCAAAAGATATCCCAGTATTACAACTCTAAAGTGAAGCATTCATACTTCAGGGAAGGAGACTTGGTATTGAGGAAAAACGAGGTCAGCAAGCAAATTCCCCAGGGGAAGCTTAACCCAAACTGGGAAGGTCCGTACAGGGTAGTAAAGGTTCATGGCAAAGGTGCTTATCAGCTAGCTGACGCCAGCGGACAGACCATACCGAGAAGCTGGAATGCTAGCAACCTTAGGAAGTTTTATGCCTGAGATGAATCCAGGCTTGATTCTATCTTTTCATTTTATGTTGTCTATTTCAATAAAAGTGTTATCAAACACCTTTGAGTTTTAATAAAATATATGATTCTTTCATGTTATAAAGTATTATGATGTGTACTGCGATTATTTTTTGTTAACTGAGTCCTGCAGGTCAGACCCAGAAAGCTTGAATACCACAAGCTTCCCGAGTCCTCAAGCCAGGACAGGATTTTAACTGAGTCAGGTTATACTCAGAAGGTTTGCAAAAGTCAAACCTCCTAAGTCTGCAGGTCAGGCCAGAATTAATCGAGTCTGCGCAGTCGGACCGTAAAGCTTGAATACCACAAGCTTCCCGAGTCCTCAAGCCAGGACAGGATTTTAACTGAGTCAGGTTATACTCAGAAGGTTTGCAAAAGTCAAACCTCCTAAGTCTGCAGGTCAGGCCAGAAATTAACTGAAGCCTGCAGGTCAGACCCAGAAAGCTTGAATATCACAAGCTTCCCGAGTCCTCAAGCCAGGACAGGATTTTAACTGAGTCAGGTCATACTCAGAAGGTTTACAAAAGTCAAACCTCCTAAGTCTGCAGGTCAGGCCAGATTTTAACTTAGTTTTAACAAGACTTAGTATGTCATCTTAACCGCCGGTAATGCATGTCATACTGGGGGGAAATAGGGGACATCTATAAGGCAGAAAGCGAATAACTAAGCATAAAATAAACCAAGTAGTGAATTCAAAGTACAAAATATAGTGGGCAGGGCACCACAAGGTATAAATAAAGTACAGAAACTTGGATAACAAAAAGTTTCAAAGTTTTCAGAAAAACAGTAACAAGGATAAACAATCAGGTCTGGGTCCTTGGAGCCTGCTCCGACGAAGATAAATTTGGACCAAAGACTTTGAGAAGCGATGCGCGCGTCGGCATACTTTACCCCGATGTCTTCACCTGCCCTGAACTCTCTCAAACGATCGTCATAGATCTGACCTGCCCCTTCCTTGTACATGGATCGATAGTGTCTAAGGTCTAAAAGAACCAGCTCAGGGCGCTATTCTTTTGCCTCGTCCACACCAGTCGTGTACCCATGCTGCATGACAGGGTTTAGCAAGACCTTCAGAGCTCCAGCTAGATGATCGGAGGACTTGTACTCATGCACAACTCGGGCATCCCGAGCTTGAAGAGAAGCTTCCAGAGTAGTGAGCTCAGCCCGGACCTTGGCCAGCGCCTGCCCGAGCTCAGAGTTCTCCGCCACATACTCGTCGTGTTTGGCCTGGAGTTCAGCAGTGCACCTGGCCCTAGTCTCGACCAGTTCCTTCTTCAAGGCCGCAATCTCCTGATCTTTAGTCTTGGAGGCTTCTCTGTGCCTATCACGTGCAGCCCGGAGTTCCTCGATCGTCCCCTGCAGAGCCTCCTTACTCGCGGCAGATTCGGCAAGGCGGTCCAGGAATTCCTGACCGACCTGGGCACCCTGGAAAAGACGTAGGAAAGGTGAGAAGGAAACAATATGCATAGGAATAACTGACATATGTACACCAGAGCTTACCACGGCGGCGAGGTCCTGGTCTGACAGCTCGTATAACCGGTTGTGCCCAGGGGAAGTTCGCTCCTCGGGAGAGTCCTCAACGTTCTCTATGGTCTGTCGACCAGCCTTCCTTTTCTTAGATCGACTCTTTCGAGCCGAAGAAGAGGCTATCTTCTTCTTTCGGCTAGGCTCGATCGCATCCTCTCGGGTCTCCTGATCTTCATCCACATCTATCCTCTCCGCTTCCCCAGATGAGTCGTCTGGTTGCTCGGATAGGAGATGGGTGAGGTGGGGTCGGGCGGTCCCAGCAGCTTCGGAGAGGCTCCGGTGTATGTGCTCCCGCCGCCAGGCCCGGATAGGCTCGTCGGTGTTAATGAAGGAACCGCTTCATCATTCACGTCCTCCAAGAGATCAAACAAAGGAAGACATCGCCAATGTAAATAACAAAAAATGTTAGAGGATGTTTTACAAAAAGCAAAATACGATAAGGGCAGACTTTAAAGTCCTACACATCTTGTACTCTTCCTTGGTTAACTCCTTGTAGGGTTAGGGCCCGCAGGTGGCAAACTGGGCAGCAGAATCAACTCCAGAAGAATATTTTTCTCTCTTGATATAAACCCCACTTTTGCGAATGTCGTCTAGCAGTTTCTGATCCACGTCAGTTGGTCGCGGATCGCTGTCCAGGTCATAGGAGTTCCACCTGCCTAGGTTCCGAGCCACCTCCGGACTTATGAAGAAGAATCTGGTCTTCCAACCTTTGTATAAGGTATCTCCCGGCTCCGTAAATTGAACGTCAGGCATGAAATCCCCCCGGCGAGGGAAGCAATAGTACCCAGCCTGCCCAGGCACTTGTTTGCGTTGAAAGAACAGTCGAAATGTTTGAACTTTGAAGGGGATGCAGGCACATCTACACCAAATGGCAAAACCCACTATTGCCCTTATCCCGTTGGGCACGATCTGGGCCAACCCTAGGTTGTAATGCTCCAGGACAGACAAAATGGCCGGACAGATAGGGAACCGTAAACCACATAAAAGCTGCTCCCTGTACACAGCGCAGTACCCTGCCGGAGCTTGATAAGCGTAAACACCGGGAGCCGGGATAATGGGTTTGAAAAGTGGATTTGTTAGGTTGTATTGTTTACAGATGCAGGTCAAATCTGTGGGAGTTATTTTGGTATCGATGCCATGGCAGGCCGCCTGTGATTTCAGAGCCATAAAGGCTTTAAGGGAAAGGACGAATCTAGAAGATGAGGAAGAAGGGGGAGGATTGAAAAAAGAAAGGGCAGGTCTCTCGGTATCGACCCCGGTAGTGGTGATTTCTTCCTCTAATTCCGGCTCCGATTCAAACAACGCCTCGATGGAACTATCAGTAAGAATTATAGGTTCGTTCATTAACAACGGAAAAGACTTAGAGAAATAAGAGAAGAAAGAAAACTTACTTGAGAAATCGAAGGAATGGAAGAATAGAATGGCAACCGTCCCGACTTCACACTTGATTTAAAGAGTAACGTCTGAAAGGATTGATGAGACTAGGAGTTATAAAACCCCAAAAAGAAGTCTTGGAATAACCGCCCCATTATTGCGTCACGACGCTTCGTTTCACGCACTTAATACGGCAGTCTAAACGGTAGCAAGGACATGTGTCATGGTAAGCATATTACTTTGAGACGTCTGAGCTGATCTCAGGTCTACCCAGCTCCTATGCAGTCTGGCCAGACCTGGGGGGCTTATGACGATGGTGGAAATAGACCTGACTACGTGTCACTCTTATAACATCCCAAGATTGAGAGAGAAAGATAAGAAGGAAGCATTTATGGCCAGGAGCCCGCACCGGTAAAACCTTACCCCAGGAGGGAAGTATGTGCATGACCTTCCCGACTACCGCGCTGCAGTGCAGCTCGGTCTAGTCTGGAGGTAGGATACGCAGCTCAGATCGGGATGGCCTGAGGAGCCCGTCAAAGGCCGACTGGCTCTTTCCTTAAGTGATAAATAACACATGTGCCTATATTAGAGGAGAATCCCTGGATTACCGTAAGGAAATCCCATAATTCGAATATAATCATAATTATCTTTTGTGAGAGATAAACACGTGACAATCCTTAGGGTTTAAGGATTATACGGCTTGTTTAACAAGAAAAGGGGTGAGACGCCTCCCTATATAAACAACCCTAAGGAACTACGAATGACTTGATTCCAATTTAGCTATTGGATACGTAGGCAACTTGAGAGAAGCTAACTCTCAGGCTCAGTCTTAATCACACAAAATCACCATCCCCATTATCTCTGTTCTTGTTTGAATCGTCTTAGAGGTTATTTGGATCCCTAGGTGATATCCGACATCATCACACCTAAAAACCTTCCCGGACGGAGCGGACGTTTTAGTCCTGAAGAAAATGTTGGAGGTGGAAAAGACGCCAAGTCAAAGTTCTCAAAACCAAGGTCTTACATTTGCAGAAACTTACTTTTGCAGTTATATTGCTGGTCGTTTATTAGTACAAATTTTGTTTGTGATTAGTTTGTTTGTTTAATACTCTTCCGTCATTGTAATATGAATATTTTTGTTTTCTGTTAAGGTTATTTTTTTCTTTTTCTTTTTGTTTCTTTCTTCTACAAAACATTTTGAATGGCATTTTGTGTTGTAATAGTAAAGAAAATCAGAAAAAGTAGCGGAAACGTAAAACCGAAAATGATGTATTTATTGATTGAATAAAAAGATTACCTCACTTCTCTTTATATATGAGAGAAGTCTTGTCATAATATAATTTTAAATAATTTAGAAAACAAATATAAACCATTTATTTAAATAAAAAATAGAGAGGGCATACTACCTAAGCGCATTAGTTCAATATGTAACACCTCCATTTTAACAAATGGCGGAAAATTCACCGGAGTAACTCCGGCCACTGCAGATCTTCTTCTCAGATCACTATTTTTCGTTTTTCTGTCTTCTTCCAGTTTTCTTGTTTCCAGTCTTCAAGATTTTTTTGCTTTCGATGGCTACGGATGTGAAAACCTATGCTGATGCGGTTCGGCCAAGCCGATCTCCTCCGCCGAACTCACACCGAAATTACATCTTACAAAGGAGAAATAGCGACACGTTTCTCCAAGGAGCAAATTGATCTCATCGGCAGCTCCTTTCAATACGCCTTAATCGGTAAGTTCTCACAAGGTAAACCTAATTTGGAGGCAATCAAGCGCTTCTTAGAGGTACAAAACTATACTGAACAATACACAGTGGGTGTGCTAGATTCGAAGCATATTCTTATAAATTTCACAGGGGAAAAGGATTTCATCCGGCTATATTCTAGAAGCCAATTGTTTGTCACTAGCAAACCAATGCGTATTCTAAAGTGGACGCCGGATTTTCATGTTGATGTTGAGTAACTACACACGTAAAGTGTAACTAACTACACACGTAACCATTCTAATTGAAAAACCGGAAAGTCATGAAATGTCGCTAGTTGGACGATATTTGGAATCGATGAACTAGTGGGAGTTTTATGATTTGTTGTTTTTCTGGAAACATTGGAACTATGTACGAAAGATTTTCTAATCGAAAAAATTGGAAAATCATAAAAAATAAAGCATTGCTCGTTAAACGGTATTTGGAACCGATAAACTAGTGGGAGCTTTAATGTTATGATTTGTTGTTTTTTCTGGTATATTAAAAAAATCCGAGAAGTCTCGACAAGTAACACTCGAAATAGACATTCCACGGTTCAAGAGTAGTGTCTACTCAAACGAACCGCTGGTTCAAGACTGTTTTCATTCACGGAAAGTCAAGAATGGGAGAATATGTCTAAAAGTGTTAGTCATCTAAACTGAGAAAACTTCAAGGCTGAACCGAAAATTAATTAACTGAAAATCATAGGATAAGGACAGTGATTTTGGATCACCAACCTATGAATCCTTGGCGATTTTTCTCGAGCTAAGTTCTTTGGAAGAACAAGGTAGCGGTGCATTTAATGATTAAAAGAGTAAACAACGGGCAGTTAATTTTAGCTAGAATAGTGGGAGTGATATAAGGTAATGAATCTCGGATTCAATCCTTGGATATCGCGGGAAAATTATTTTCCGTTTAAGATTCGTTGGAACGAATGGATTTACCTTCTATTCGATAATTTGTTTGTCGCATAGAAAGTGAATATACCATTTGTAGTACGAATCCAAGACTCGGACTTTTGTTTGATAAAGTCAAAACCACTCACAATTCTTTGAAATATGTATATAAAACACATCTTAAGAACTCTTAAAAGCAATTGGTTTCTATATTTAGATAAACGCTTCTTCATATCTCATAGTTAGTGTATAGTCCCTAAAAGACAAGACTCAAGATCGCTCGGCTGGGTGATTCCTTTCTCCCGACCGGTTATATTGTCTCAAAGGTTCAATGACTAAGTTTCCTTTCAATCGGGAAAGGATAATGGTTATAAAGAAGTAACATAGCTTGTTCATGGCGACCATCGGGTCTAATGAAAGACATAAGCTAGTAGGAGAGCTTCCGAGTAGTGACGTCTTGTCGATAACTATTCAAACACTCCGGAAAGTTTATCCAAAATATTCTGAGGTGTCTCTGATTTTGTCGGAGATGGAGTATTCTCTACTCAAAAATGGGCCATCACATAGTCCTAGGGACTGATGCTCGGCCTGCCTCATAGTGAAATGCTTTCACTAAGGGAGAAACCGTTGAATTGCTTTACATAGTTTTTAGATGTGCTACAATACACTACTTAACTCAATAAAGATATTGGAAGCGAAATAACGGTTTACGTTGAAATGTAAGACCGAGAAGTCTACCTAGAATATGCTTTGGAATTTACGGATAAGGTGTGGATTCGGTTCACCCCACTTCCATAAATATAAGCATTTAGCACACGGTGCTTGAAGGTAGGTCTGGAAATTTCGCGAACACGTTCGGTCAGTGACCAATCGTTCCATATCTTGTAGCATTGAGAAAAAGGTTTGTTATAAGATTCTTGAAATCGAAGGGGCAGTTATCTTTGTTGCATCCTTCCCGATAGAGTCCATGAAACAACAAAACCTTGAACCTTGAAAGCACGTTTACTCAAGGTAGTTACTAATCGATTAAAATCAGACCACATCCAACATCGGTTGTTGGTGATGACACTAAATACTACTAAACTAGATCGTAATTTCGATCCACCCAAGTAAGTATTGGGAGTATGGTTTATCCATTACTCATTACGGTTTCTGCGGACATTGTAGTCGAGGATCGATTGATGACCTATAGCTCTTTGTGAGTAGTATAGATTCGATAATAGAGGTTGGTTTAATAGCCATAACCACTGTGAATGGAGTTCGAACTCCGGGGCCTGTTTCATGCTCTTGTAGAACCACCGAGCGCCTCAGCCCGAGTGGGAGTAATTGGATCTACACGGAAAAGAGTAGAATGAATAGGAAAGTTTATCTTTTAGAGCAAAGCTTGAGTGGTCTAGGGTAATTCCCTAAGAAGTAGAGAGTTAATCGTAACTTGAACTCTCTTACCACTTAGTATTGCATGATTTCGTTCAAAAGCGAGAAAATAGGGGTGATTCCTCGAGACTTTCTTGCCAAACAAACGGAGTCTGGATTCATTCGAACAAAAGGGTATTGCCTTCGAACTTATGGCCGGATGACTGTCAAGGCTTAAGTCCTTTGTGGATAAAAAGCAAACCTCTCGGTCACTAGAAGTCATATATTTCTACAATATGTGGAGTTGACCAGAATATTGATAAGTCTATTGTAGATTGGATATCAATTTTAGTACAGTAGTGAATATATACATATATTAGTGTTTGTGAAGGATAACACTGCACCAGTTGGAATCAACATAGGTGTGTTATCTGAAGTTAGAATCTGACAATACCACAATTCTCTGCAACAGAGATTTGGACAACATTCTGAAGAGTTTGACTCGGTCGAATTCATTAGAATCAGTCACTGGTTTCCCATCCATCTTATTGGTTAAGATGATGCATCCGTGTATGCAACATTCAACGAGGAAGTTCTACCCTATGCCTCAGGAATGACTCTCTAAATCTTCGGATCAAGAGAAATGGGATAGATTCTCTTTCTAGTAAGAGATGGTCAGGTTATTGAACGTCAACTTTGATCGAATCTTAGATTCGGTGGTTAACAAAGCAAGTTTAGTATGTCCTTTAGTATCTTGAGAGAACGAGGAATAATATGCGGACATATTCATGTGTGAACTTGGATATGTGTGATACACTGATTTTGACTTTAAGTCAGATTGAGGATGATCGTTAAGCCGATCTCGGGCTCAGTGTTAACTCAGTACCACATGATTAGATGGACCAGTAACGTTTCGATTCTATGGATCGTCTCGAGCCGACAACCTGACTAATCATTAAGACCCATGACATTTAGATGTAGGTGCTCCCCGAGTCACTGACCTATCCTACGACGGCATACTCGGAGTGTACTTTGGAATCTGAAATGGTTATGATATGCTTAATGGGTACTAGAATACGGGATGGGTCTCCATTGCTTTAGAGCAAGTGGGAGATGTAGTTTGTTGTATTTTAAATATTAGGGTGTGCTCTAAAACAATTAATCACATGCTTTCGTGCAAGTGGGAGATTGTTAGGTGTGATGCCCGAAAGACAATTTTGTAATTGTTTTATTTAATAAATGAATTGACATTATTATTCATATTTATTATTCTCATATTCACCGATGTGACAATAGTATTTACACTACAGAAAACCCTAAAGTATATCGTTTATGTAATCACTTAACTCAGTGTATGGTATATACACGGGAGGATTGAGTTAGTGAAGATGTACTTAAAATACAATTAGCCCATAGTGAAGTTAATCGAGAGTATCGGGTCTCTCCTTTAACGTGCTATTAATGCGCCCATAACACAATAGGTGTGATTGTCTTATCCGGACTTTCGGTTAAGAGAACCTAGTGGGGCATTTATATATGATAGATATATCATATAGGGATGGACCGATTTGATTAGAGTTCATGATATAATTCCGTAATCGAGAAGTCTTATCGAATCAATGGATGATCATATTTATGGATATATCTTAATCCTGAGGTGATCACAATCCAACCGCTTGAATCGTATGAAGTTTGACTTGACGGTTAAGGATTACACCGAGAGTCGTGGTCCGAATCACCCCATCTTGGCATTGTCTTGGATTGAGTGAGTAGTCTGTGTTATCGCAGATACGGAATCCATTCCTTCCATTTATGGAAGTAGATAGACAGTTCCCTTGTTTGTTAATCCTAGAAACTGATCGATCCATGGAGTTTATATTACACTGATTAGCTACCAGTGAGTTGTATGAATTAATTGATCACTAGGGGGTTAATGGTAAATAAGGATAAGAGGTTCTAAAAAAGGTTAACGGTAACTTCCCGATTTAGAATGAACAGTCTATGGAGGATTAATCCATATGTAATGATTATATCAATGGACGCTTATTATTATTCTCGTGAGGAGATAAATATAATCTCATAATCGGAGGAGTGCAGTCACGGGATTATGGTGGCATATTCACGTGATTGATTTATCGAATATAATTATTACGTTCGTAAGATAATTATTTATTTGATTTATCGGAGTCACTGATTATTAGTCCATGGTCCCCGACGTGCCTCCTAATATAGCATAGCTATTCTCGGACGTCGAATCCTAATAATATTAATTTAGTTCTTGTTGGACTTTGTTAAAACGATATGTGAATTAATTGTTTAGTAGACTATTAAATTAGTTGGGCTAAATAATTAAATAATGTGGAAAAGACATTTTTCATAATCTTGGCCCAATTGTTGTGTAATGGCAAAATTAATATTGACTAGGTCAATAAGTGTATTTTCGCCCCATAGCCTTATTTTTGGAACAAGAAATTATTTTCTTGTGAATTAATAAGACATGTGCATAAAATATTTATTGGATAAATATTTATGGAAAGAAATAAAGAAAAATATTATTCTAGATTTGTTCTAGAATATTATGGGATTATCTTTTATTTAATAGGATTATTATAATTGATTTTGTATTAATTATCAAATCATTGGAGGCTAAGTTTTACTCTCCTATATAAAGAGAGTTCTCCTAAGCCTTACACACACAATGAAATTCGACTTCTCCTCTTAGAGAGAAGAAGGAATAAAATTCGGCCAAGGGGTTTTTGGGGAAAAATCTTGGAGATTTTTCCGGGTAGCATATCGGAAGGATTCGAGACGAGGATTTCCTTCCACTGGGAGTTGCTTGGATCACACGTACGGAAGATCGTGGTGCTCTTCACATCTACTTGCAATCTTCCTATTGCGGTTCTTCAACTTGGATTTTGAGATCCAAGAGGTATGATCTACAACCCCCTTGTAGATATAGATCTAGTTATTTTATTACGTGTAATTTATAGATCTAGATCCTTAAATCGCTTCCGCTGCGGATGATATTACTAACAAAATCCACAACAAGCTCATTATGCTGACTATCAAAATCAAGAATCTGGGCACAATGCTAGGAAAACTGGAACATCGGGGGCCCCAGCCCAGATTTGGAGGCAAAAGCAGCCATCCTCCTCTAACTCTGAACAACATCAACAAACTGTGAATGAATCTTCACAATTGGAGGGGGACAGAAATTTAGGGGAGCAGCAGAATCAACTGAGCCATTATACACAACATTTTAATCCTTTAATTAATTCCCCTCCACATGTAAAACTTCAAGGCGTAGCTACAACTTCATTCTCTTCTACTCTCGATGCAAATCAAATGGTGGCCAAGAGAAATAAGGAAGTTGATTTGGCTAAATTTTCCAAAGCTACTGAACTTGATAATGTTGCAGCTACTGCTGCCTTTGAGGAAGTTGATTTGGCTTCTTCTTTAGTCACAAAGGCTGCAGGTCACGGAAATTTGCCACAGTAAAGACACAAGCGGCTCCTGGTCCAATGGTTGCTATAAACAGGACTCAACTTAAGGGAATGGAGCATGCCCATGAAGTAAAAAAGGTTGAAGGAAGCAAGGTTGCTGCTGACAAATCAAATCAGGCACATATGGGTCTCGCATCCTATGATCAGAATAATTTTGAGAACTCGGGTAGCAAGGCATTAACTACACGAATGGATGATGGCTCTCAAAATCTTGATGTTGCAGCAAACCAAGGGCCTGAAGTTGTACCAACAATCACAAAAGGTTCTGCAACTGTTAAGGAGGGAGTACTTCTAGCTGCCCCAATTAGTTCGGTAAAGCAAGCGATAGAGTACTCTGAAGGTTGTCCAATAAGCAATCCGTTCGAGATCTTATCTATGCCTTCGACAAAGCAAGCTCTAAAGTCATCAAGTATACATAGTCAAGCCTCTATCCAAGCGGAGCTCAGATATATGAGTTTAGACCCGAAACCTCAGTGGAGTGAGTACATTTCGGACATAGAGTTTGAAGAAAAGTTTACTCCGGCTAAGAAGACTACTCGAACTCGAAAGAAAAAGCAAATATTTGATCTTTAGCTTCGTTGGCTCTTTTTGTTTTCTCATTTTTTTTTCTCCCAAAAGCTCGAAACTCGGCTTTGTGAGTTTCAAATTGGTTTTATGGAAGCACATTTGGAAGGATCTCATCTCATAATTATCGATGATAAAATCTTTCTTATTAAAATAAATAAATAAACCATTTATTTAAACCAAACATCTCTATCTTTTTTTTTTTTTTTTTACTCCATATTTATCTCCTCTAACATTTATCTCTAATACCTCCTCCATAAGCGGTGCCGGGTCGGAGGCGACGTTTGTCGGTCAATGAAAATGATGATACGCGACTTTTTGACACCCACGACTTTTAGCTCCCGGCTCTTGGGGCTCTCGGCTCTTGGCTTTTAGCCCATGGCTATTTTGTTGTTGTTATCGTCAAGAAACCTGTTCAATCCTTTCTGATGTGGTAAACATGCTCTACCGCATTGCACCGTCCGACGGAAGAATTTTCTTCATTGTGACAATGATTGTTGCCTTAGATCTGTATTTTTTTGAATTGCATTAAAAGAAATAGAGATAGAACAGATGGAAAATGAAAATATCATATGTTATATCAAGAGTGATTATTTATTTATTGAAGAAAAAACCTAAAAAAAAGATGATCTCTAAAAGACCAATGTGCATGGACCAAAAAAACAAATCATTATGGCCGCTTGTTTTATTGAAAAAAGTTGCTAACTGATGAATGCATCACAAGGGGAAAAAAATGCAAAATGCAGACACGATATTTTTTTTTTTTTCAAGCGGAAGAACCTTGTGCAAAAGAAATGCAAAATGCAAACACGATATTTTGTCTTCTTTTTTTTTTTCCGAGCGGAAGAACAGAACGGGCGAGGGTTCACCAATGTCAAGGCATTCGAACCCCCATCCCTGTCTCTGATATCATAAAGAAAAAATCATAATACGCAGACGGAAACTCTGAACAACTGTTTTATTGAATTGAATAAAAAGATTACACCACTTCTCTTTATAAAAGAGAGAAGTCTTATCATAATATAATTTTAAATAATTTAGAAAACAAATATAAACCATTTATTTAAACCAAACATCTATGTCTCTTCTTTGATTTTTGACTCCATATTTATCTCATGTAACATTTATCTCTAACACACGGTAAGCGCTTGATCCTTAACATGGTATCAGAGCCAGAGGTCATGAAATCGAACCCTGGTTGGAACATTATTAAAATAAAAAAAAATTTGTGCAAGTGTTAGACACATTGATTGCGCATTTACTAACACCAATTGGTTTTAGTACAACGGTAAACGCTTGATCCTTAACAAATAGTTTGGGTGGGAAGCTTGTTAATCAAGTATATAGTTGTTGCGAAAGCACATGGCCTGTTCGAACGAGGAAAAATGCATCGGTAAATAATGTAACATTAGTGCCAATGGGGCCTAACTCAACTGGCTAGAGGTGAGGCCCTGAGACCTTGAGGTCTCAGGTTCGAATCCTTCTGGAAGCGAAATTTGCTTCCAGTGTAGTTTCCTCTTTAGGAAAGTTATTCTCACAATATATGGGTGTTAGTCCACAATTGTGGTTGTAAATAGTTATAGTTTCTTTCAATTGTAATTAAAAAAAAATAACGTAACATTAGTCTCAATCAGGGGCGGATCCATATTTTAAAGACCCGATCCGGATTTTACCCAATAACCCGGATCCGAATCGTTCAATCATGATCCGAATCTACAATTTCAAATCATGAAGCCTTCTACTATAGAAAACCAGAAACTAAAATCATAATAATGATAATGATACCATTAAGCACATGTTAAATTATTCAGCTATTGTTGGGTTCATGCCCTGATTTTGACATCATCATGAAAATCTCAGAAAACATAATATCACTATTCATGTTTCTGAAAATCCGTAACCTACTTTCACCAGACTCCATTGTGGAAAATCAGGATCGTTGCTCTCTTATAAGAATACGTGAGTCCACACATCTTCTCTGACAAATCTAACTACATGTGTGGTCCAAACAGTTCTTCTCCACCTTTCGATACTATGAGTCTCGTCTAAAAAACTTATAAACTAGATGAATGACCACAAATAACCGGTAAACAGTGTTTAAACGTCAAGAGAGAACTAAGAAAGTTACTGAGCAAACCTCATCTTAGCTTGCTGTTTGGACACTTGAATTCACCTGTTTTTTGCCTAAGATATGCTGCAGATACTTGAGGGAAAAGAGTACGAGTGTGGAGATGAAAGGTGAGAAATTGTGTTAAAGGGGTTTTAAGAAGGCTGAAAATAGATGAAAAATGTTTGTTGAACATGGGAAATTAATTCCATAACTTTGATGATTAACTCCCAGCAGTTGTTGGAATTCCTAGGGTTGGTACCACCAGTGTACTTGTCCCTCCCAATAACTTTTATTCAGTTTACCCCTAATTTATTGTATATTCACTTATTTTTTTATTACTTTACAACTATTTTATTAATGGCCGTCAAAATGTATTTTAAATTTTTATTATTAAAATTAATGACAGTTAACGAACTTCTTAACTCTACTGGCCTATAAACGGCTAAATGGTAGTGGGACTTCGCCGAACGTGCACACTATCGGGCTTTCCCCCGTGGATATTGGTGTGATCCGCCAATATGTTGTAAATGATACCTCGTGGTGGGTAGCACCATGCGTAGTGCCCTTGAGTGCCGGTGTAACAAACCTGAGTTAAGCTAGAAACGTTTAGTCACAACAGGTTGATGAGCATGAAGTGAACCCTAGAATTGAGACCGTCAAATAAAGATAACTTAATAACAATGTAAACCTTTCTTTGTGAAATCTAGTTAATGCAATAGCTTCTGTTTCTTGCTAAGTACGTTTGTACTTACCTCAAATGCATGTTTGTTGTGTTTGGGGATTGAGAAGATGAACAGGTTGAACTGGAGTTCGATGAGGATTTTGAAGACGACCTTTGATGCTTTTATCTTGTTCTTTTGATATTTCTAGACTATGTTATTTCCTTCAAAAATTATGTTGCATTTCCATTTCAAGACTTGTTGTATTTCTTTGAATTATTGCAAGATACTAGTTGTTTATCTTTTAAGACACCGTACTGTTGTAAAGTTTATATATCGTGGTTGTAAGATATCTTTTCTATCTTTAGTATGATTGTGTTTTCATTCTTATCATGTACAAAAAAAAACTATACCCGAGTCTTTTAGCTTCCGTAAATGCGAAACTCGATACGACGTAGTAGAGGCTTACGTATAATATAGAATTTATTTTATATTATACGTGCCGAACGTTCTATTTCCGGGTAAGGACTCGGTATCCGGGAACGGGGCGTTACAGTTGGTATCAGAGCAAAGCGTCCTTTAGAATTCCTCTCTTGAGATAAGTTTCTTTAGATCACTTAGTAGCATTCTGATCTTCTTGATCTTTCAGAATGGTGACAATGAGAAGAGATGTTCATGGGGCTGGAAGTTCAGGAACTAGACCAGAGGCAGGCAATACTACACCGGTTGTAGGAAGAGGCTTTGTGAGGCAGAATCCTTCGCCTCACCCGAGCTACTCACCACCCTCTCATACTGTGACCCCCACACCGCGATCTCACCAGGAGCAACCTTCACAATGGAATGTGGGAAGTTCGGTTCAGTTTACGATGGTAAGTGATATTCCAGCGGGTTTTGTACCACCACCAGTGACAGAAGTTTATCCACCACCTTATCCACCTCAAGCACCACATGTACCCTATGGTTACCCACCTGTTTGCCCTCCGGTTAGACCACAAGCGTTTGAGCAGGCACCACCCGTGGATTGGCACACTAGGCTGAAAAGAAACCGTATGCTAGACTTTCATGGAAATGTAGAACCACTCAAGGCTGAGATGTGGTTGAGGAGCTTTGAAAAGGCATGTCGAAATATGAAGGTGCCTGAAACAGAGATGGCTCAGTTAGCTGCGGGTTTTTTGTTGAGTACGGCGGAGAGTTGGTTTGATGCAATGAAGAGCAGCCGAGGTAAGATTAAGGATTGGAAAGAATTCAAGGAACTTTTCTACAATGAGTACTATCCACCCGCGGTTCAGGCAAATCAAGCAAGTTTGTTTCTAAAACATAGTCAAGGTCAATACACGACCGTGTCTCAATACACCAATCGTTTCAACGAGTTGGGAAGGTTCTATCCTGAAATCATGAGAGTTGAAGAAAAGAAAATGGCCCTCTATAAGAATGGATTATCTCGTGAGATACAAGCCGGTATGATGGGAGCTACACCAAGGAATATGGCAGAATTATTAAACAAGGCCATCGAAGTTGAAACTTTTAAGAAAAGGCCTTCGGTGATAGTTGGTGCTAAGAGAACATTTGGGACGAGTCAAGGAACTAGTCGGGCAAAGACCCCAAGTGAGAATGTGAAGAAGACGTCGAAGATCTTTCAGCGACACCGTCGCAAGAAGTGCACCCTTGTCAGAAATGCAAGAGACATCATTCGGGTGAATGTAAGGTTAACACAGGCAGTTGTTACTACTGTGGAGATCCTGGACATTTTGCAAGGAATTGTCCAACCAAGGGAGGTAAAGAAAGTCAGGGTCAAGCAAGCGGAAGAGGAAATTCAAGCCGACCGGTTCGAGTTTTTGCTATGGAGTCAGAGATTGTGGAGCCAGATGACAATGTTATCTCAGGTACTTTAATTTGTTCATTCTAAGTTATTCAAGTACTATTATGACATGTTAAATCATGTTATAGTTGTATTAAAATAAATGAATTTACATTTTTAGGTACGATAATATTAGACAATATAGCAGTTAAGGCTTTGTTTGATACCGGAGCATCTAGCACTTTTGTGTCTTCTAAGGTTGCTAAGAAAATAAACATACCCATGGAAGCTTTAAGGAACACTTTGGAAATAACTACACCGTTAGGAAGAGTTACTAAAGTGACAAAGTTGATACCTCAAGTAGACATTCGTGTAGGATCTTACCGTTGCAAGAGTGACCTTACAGTGTTGGACTTTGCGGACTTTGATGTTATCTTGGGAATAGACTGGTTGTCCAAGAACTTTGTTCACTTGGACTGTAGAGAAAAGAGAGTAACCTTTAAGGTGCCGGGAAAATCTTCTAAGACCTTTCAAGGTAACATGTACAAGCCAAGTAAGAAGCGTCATCCGATAATCTCAACGGTTAAGGCTATAAGAGCATGTCACAAAGGTTGTGAAGGCTACTTGTTGTATGCAATGGATGTAGAGCAAGTTAAGCCTAAGTTGGATGAAACCCCTATAGCAAGAGAATACCCCGAGGTATTTCCGGATGAGTTACCAGGCAATATGCCGGATATGGAAATTGAGTTTGAAATCAAGTTAGTACCGGGGGCAGCACCAGTAGCAAAAGCACCATATAGGATGGCACCGGCTGAATTAAAAGAATTGAAAGCTCAGCTAAAAGATATGTTAGAAAGGAATATAATTCAGCCAAGTACTTCACCGTGGGGAGCCCCTGTGTTGTTTGTTAAGAAGAATGATGGTAGCATGAGAATGTGTATAGATTATAGAGCCTTGAACAACCTCACCATCAAGAACAAGTATCCACTACCAAGGATAGATGACTTGTTTAATCGATTCTGAGGAAAGAGAGTGTTTTCTAAGATTGATATTAGGTCTGGTTACCATCAGTTGAAGATTAAAGTGGCAGACATACCTAAGACGGCTTTTAGTACAAGGTATGGACATTATGAGTTCTTGGTTATGCCTTTTGGACTCACTAATGCTCCTTCAGCATTCATGGATTTGATGCAACATGTTTTCATGCCATATTTGGATAAGTTTGTGATAGTATT
Source organism: Gentiana macrophylla (assembly GCA_026214975.1). Classification (NCBI taxonomy): domain Eukaryota; kingdom Viridiplantae; phylum Streptophyta; class Magnoliopsida; order Gentianales; family Gentianaceae; genus Gentiana; species Gentiana macrophylla. Next base: position 28,144,276 of record CM047809.1, on the reverse strand, counting down.
CATAGATGATATCCTTATCTACTCAAAGGATGAGAAAGAACATGAAGAACACTTAAGAATAGTGTTGAAGACCTTGAAAGAGAAACAGTTGTTTGCTAAGTTTTCGAAATGTGAGTTTTGGTTGAAGCAAGTCAGTTTTCTGGGACATGTGATATCTGGAGATGGTATACAAGTAGACCCTGCAAAGATAGAAGCGGTTGAGAAGTGGCCAAGACCTGCTACAGTTTCAGAAGTAAGAAGTTTTCTGGGGTTAGCCGGATACTACAGGAAGTTCGTGCAAGACTTTTCCAAAATAGCCACACCACTCACCAAACTTACACAAAAGAATGTGAAGTTTGAATGGACTAGTGAGTGTGAGACATCTTTTCAGACTCTGAAGGATAGATTGACTACAACACCAGTCTTGACAGTTCCAGAGATCTTTGATAATTATGATGTGTACACCGATGCTTCGGGACAAGGTTTAGGTTGTGTGTTGATGCAAAGGGGAAAAGTAATAGCCTATGCATCTAGACAGCTAAAGATACACGAGAAGAACTACCCAACACATGACTTAGAGTTGGCAGCGGTAGTGTTTGCCTTAAAGACTTGGAGGCACTACTTGTACGGAGTCCAGGCAAGAATCTTCACGGACCACAAGAGTTTAAAATATTTCTTCACTCAAGAGAATTTGAATATGAGGCAGCGAAGATGGTTAGAGTTCGTGAAGGATTATGACATGGATATTCAGTACCATCCGGGTAAAGCAAATGTGGTCGCAGATGCGTTGAGTAGGAAGCCAGTGTTTGCAGTTTCAGGGTTTGAAGATGTGGCAGAGCAGTTAGATGGGCTGAAAATCCGGAGTTTTGCTCAGTTTGGGAATCAACAGTTTGTGGCACCGTTGTTGGCTAGGTCAGAGTTGATGGATGATATTCGGGGTAAACAAGATGAAGACCCACCTTGGTAGATTTGAAGCGAGTTGCTAAAGAAAAGCCTACATTGGCTATGTCCTAGATAAGAATGGGAACCTTTGGTACCAAGATCGATTATGTGTGCCTAATGTTGGAGACTTAAGACAGAGAGTCATGGATGAAGCACATAGGATAGCTTTTATAGATCCACCCAGGAGCTACAAAGATGTATAGGGATTTGAAGGAACGTTTTGGTGGCCTTCAATGAAATTGGAAATAGCTAAGTTTGTGGGTGAATGTGATACGTGTCAAAAAGTCAAAGGCGAGCATAGGAAACCAGGAGGTATGCTTAAACCTTTGGACATCCCCAGTGGAAATGGGATAAGATTACAATGGATTTTATCACCGGTTTCAAGGACTAAGAGTGGGCATGATATGATATGGGTCATTGTGGATAGACTAACAAAGTCGGCTCATTTCTTACCAACCAAAGTGGATATGTCATTGAAGAAGATGACCACACTTTATTTGGACAATATTGTGAAACTACATGGAGTCCCCTGTCTCAATTGTATCGATCGTGATGTGCCGGTTTATTAGTCGGTTTTGGAAGAGTTTGCGAGAAGGCTTTGGGCACAACGTTGGATTTGAGTCTGACTTTTCACCTCAAACGGATGGACAATCGGAAAGAACAATCCAAACACTTGAGGATATGTTAAGAGCATGTGTTTTTGAAGTAGGTGGATCATGGGATGATTATCTACCCGTGGCTGAGTTCTCTTACAACAACAGTTATCATGCAAGTTTGGGAATGCCGCCGTTTGAAGCTCTTTATGGTAGAAGATGTCGAACGCCGTTGTTTTGGGATGAAGTTGGAGAGAAGCAGCTTACCGGGCCGAATTGGTTGAACAAGCTAAGGAAAGAGTTTTGTTGGTTAAGAAGAACTTGAAAGCCACACAAGACCGTCCAGAAAAGTTGGGCTGATGTCCGTAGAAGACCTTTAGAGTTCGATGTTGGTGATAGAGTTTACTTGAGAGCTTCACCAATGAAGGGAGTTAAGCGATTTGGACAAAAAGGAAAGCTAAGTCCAAGGTATGTCGGACCTTTTGAGATCCTCGAGAGAGTTGGACCGTTAGCTTATAAGCTTAAGCTACCGGAATCTATGTCAAGAGTTCACAATGTGTTCCATGTCTCGATGTTGAAGAAATGTTTAACGAAGTTGGATGTTGAATCCACAGTTGATCCGGAGATCCTTCAAGATAACCTCGCATATGATGAAAAACCGGTTAAGATTTTGGATAGGAAGGAAAATATGATCAAGAGGCGGATGATTCCTTTGGTATTAGTACAGTGGAGCAACCACACAGTAAACGAAGCAACTTGGGAAGTGGAAGATGATATGATCACAGAGTTTCCAGACTTTTTGAACTTACCAGGTATGTTCAAGTTTCGAGGACGAAACTCCTCTTAAGGGGGGAGGAATGTAATATTCCGATTCTCGGGAAAGAGCAGACGTGTCATTTTGCGAGAACGAAATATTATGTTTATCTTTTTAGGGAATTAAAGTTTATAATTTAATATAAGTTTATTTATATATATATATATATATTCGAATATGTACATATATTCTTCCTTGGGACTGAATTGTACTAAGTGGAATTTAAGGGTAGTTAATTCTTTTTTTAATTAGTGGGAGGTTATAATTGGGAAATAACCTCCCACTAATCAAAAGGGGTTAACAAGGAGTTGAGAAAGCTTTTACGTTAAATCTGTGTTTTGAGAGCAAGCAAGAAGAAGGAGAAGAGGCTTCTTCAAATTCACGATTCGTTTTACTCCGATTTCGATTTAAATCATGCGGCAGGAGCATCGTGAGATTTCAAGAATCGTTTTGATACCAAGATATCCAAGTTTTGTCAAGGTAAGAATTTAACCCTAATCTTGGTTTCATCACGTTTGATCATGCCTGGTTGTAGAGAGTTGTTAAATTCGTAGCTTTGAGTGTTAGAAACCTTAATCCTAATCGGTTCTTGGATTGGTTACGGATTGGATAGGGTTTTATTGGAGTCCTTGGGGAGTGCCTGCAATTTTCTGCAGTGTTTCTTGGAGTTGTGTTTTGAATGGTAAGAAAATCTTCTCCATTGTGTTAATTATGGTTTGAAGAAGTTAGGACCTTGTTTTGGGAGTGATTTGATGTTGAAATCATGTCTAAATGTGGTTATGCAAGTGCTTGGTGCTATGTGATGTTAAAGTAGAGATTTTCTGTTGTTATGATGTTGAGATTGATGTTAAACATGTTTGGTTTGGGTTAGAAATCGAAAAGGGTGAAGAAAAACGTGTTTAGAGAGTTTTGTGCCTTTTGTGTGCGCACATTGACTAGCTGTGTGCGCACATTTTTAAGGCTGAATGTACAGCTTCTGGAGTGTGCGCACATTCCAGGAATGTGCACACACTGGCAGGGCTGAATGTAAATTTTTGCCCAATGTGCACACATTCCCCTAGAATGTGCGCACATTGCCCCTGTTTTTGATAAATAGGTTGTTTAAGCAATGGTATGAGTCTTTGATGTTGTTGCATGATTTAGTAACATTAATTAAACATGAACAATCCTCGATTAAGCTTCTGATGCGTTTAGTTCCGGCACCGAATGTACTCTTCCATAGAGTTGAAGTTCGGGACCGTCGGAAGGGTATGAATGGCTTGTGCTTTGATGAATTAGTATTCATCAATGTCTATGTACGTATTTAAGGTGTTGTGTCTAGAGTCTAAGTGAGGGAGTAGAATTGCTAAGTGAGCTTTTACCTTGAAAACACTAAAGATGACTAGTTAATGATTAATAAATTACATAAGTGTATAGTAAAAGACTAAACATCGTAACACTCTTGGTAAGGCACTTGTCTATATCGCGATGTGTGGGCGGTCAGATAAAGTGAATAACTCTACTGGCCTATAAACGGCTAAATGGTAGTGGGACTTCGCCGAACGTGCACACTATCGGGCTTTCCCCCGTGGATATTGGTGTGATCCGCCAATATGTTGCAAATGATACCTCGTGGTGGGTAGCACCATGCGTAGTGCCCTTGAGTGCCGGTGTAACAAACCTGAGTTAAGCTAGAAACGTTTAGTCACAACATGTTGATGAGCATGAAGTGAACCCTAGAATTGAGTCGGTCAAATAAAGATAACTTAATAACAATGTAAACCTTTCTTTGTGAAATCTAGTTAATGCAATGCAGCTTAGCATTTCTTGCTAAGCACGTTTGTACTTACCTCAAATGCATGTTTGTTGTGTTTGGGGATTGAGAAGATGAAACGAGTTGAACTGGAGTTCGATGAGGATTTTGAAGACGACCTTTGATGCTTTTATCTTGTTCTTTTGATATTTATAGACTATGTTATTTCCTTCAAAAAATTATGTTGCAATTCCATTTCAAGACTTGTTGTATTTCTTTGAATTATTGCAAGATACTAGTTGTTAATCTTTTAAGACACCGTACTGTTGTAAAGTTTATATATCGTGGTTGTAAGATATCTTTTCTATCTTTAGTATGATTGTGTTTTCATTCTTATCATGTAAAAAAAAAAAAAAAAAAAACTATACCCGAGTCTTTTAGCTTCCGTAAATGCGAAACTCGATACGACGTAGTAGAGACTTACGTATAATATAGAATTTATTTTATATTATACGTGCCGAACGTTCTATTTCCGGGTAAGGACTCGGTATCCGAACGGGGGGGCGTTACGTTTGGTATCGAGCAAAGCGTCCTTTAGAATTCCTCTCTTGAGATAAGTTTCTTTAGATCACTTAGTAGCATTCTGATCTTCTTGATCTTTCAGAATGGTGACAACGAGAAGAGATGTTCATGGGGCTGGAAGTTCAGGAACTAGACCAGAGGCAGGCAATACTACACCGGTTGTAGGAAGAGGCTTTGTGAGGCAGAATCCTTCGCCTCACCCGAGCTACTCACCACCCCCTCATACTGCGACCCCCACACCGCGATCTCACCAGGAGCAACCTTCACAATGGAATGTGGGAAGTTCGGTTCAGTTTACGATGGTAAGTGATATTCCAGCGGGTTTTGTACCACCACCAGTGACAGAAGTTTATCCACCACCTTATCCACCTCAAGCACCACATGTACATGTTTAAGGTGTTGTGTCTAGAGTCTAAGTGAGGGAGTAGAATTGCTAAGTGAGCTTTTACCTTGAAAACACTAAAGATGACTAGTTAATGATTAATAAATTACATAAGTGTATAGTAAAAGACTAAACATCGTAACACTCTTGGTAAGGCACTTGTCTATATCGCGATGTGTGGGCGGTCAGATAAAGTGAATAACTCTACTGGCCTATAAACGGCTAAATGGTAGGGGGACTTCGCCGAACGTGCACACTATCGGGCTTTCCCCCGTGGATATTGGTGTGATCCGCCAATATGTTGCAAATGATACCTCGTGGTGGGTAGCACCATGCGTAGTGCCCTTGAGTGCCGGTGTAACAAACCTGAGTTAAGCTAGAAATGTTTAGTCAGAACATGTTGATGAGCATGAAGTGAACCCTAGAATTGAGTCGGTCAAATAAAGATAACTTAATAACAATGTAAACCTTTTCTTTGTGAAATCTAGTTAATGCAATAGCTTCTGTTTCTTGCTAAGTACGTTTGTACTTACCTCAAATGCATGTTTGTTGTGTTTGGGGATTGAGAAGATGAACAAAGTTGAAGCGGAGTTCGACGAGGATTTTGAAGACGACCTTTGATGCTTTTATCTTGTTCGTTTGATATTTCTAGACTATGTTATTTCCTTCAAAAATTATGTTGCAATTCCATTTCAAGACTTGTTGTATTTCTTTGAATTATTGCAAGATACTAGTTGTTTATCTTTTAAGACACCGTACTGTTGTAAAGTTTATATGTCGTGGTTGTAAGATATCTTTTCTATCTTTAGTATGATTGTGTTTTCATTATTATCATGTACAAAAAAAAACTATACCCGAGTCTTTTAGCTTCCGTAAATGCGAAACTCGATACGACGTAGTAGAGGCTTACGTATAATATACAATTTATTTTATATTATACGTGCCGAACGTTCTATTTCCGGATAAAGACTCGGTATCCGGGAACGGGGCGTTACAGCAGTGGTCATTTGCTCAATAAGGAGAAATAAAATCAGAAGAGATATTTGTTGTAATATTTGGCTTCGAGTGACGTCAGGAACACGTATAATCCCAATGCAAACCACGAATCACGAACCACGAACAAGTATCGATCTTTGTAGTGAATCAAATATAATAATCAACCGATCAATCTAATGATCAACCAAACACAATACCGTGAGTCGTGTCAAAAGACACTGTCCTAAAGGACTTATTTCGAGTGAATCGAAATGTCTCACTAGGATAAAACACGGTCTTCGTTCTCAATAGAAAGGGAACTAGGAATCAATGATATTTCTTATATGTATAAACCAACAACATATATATATATATATATATATATATATATATATATATATATATATATATATATATCAAGCATAAAAGTATAAACTTTTTCTCTCTGTTTTCCTTTGCGCAAGACTCCCCCAATATATATAGAAATGTTGAAAAATCTCTTAGCCAGGCTTTACTACTGAGTAAGAGTCAAATTCTACCGGCACGATCCGGGTCGAACTCTGAATTAATCGGATCAGTTAGTTTCATATACCGGGAGCTTTAAAATAAATAAATAAAGATATTAACTGCTCCCAAAATAATCAGCTAGAAAGAGGTGAACAGTTTAAAGCATGTATCCTGTAACCCCCAACGTGGATCAACTCAAAATAGGATGACAATAAAACACTTGATTGGGAAATAAGTAATTGACGATAATTTATATATTTGTGATATAAAATATTGACATAATGTCTTCTACTATTAAATATTACAAATGTTTAAATAATATTGTAACACTTTGTATAAAAATATCACAATATAATTCAATCTTTTGAATCTAATTTTTTCAACAAGATTCATTTTTGTTGGATGCCTGGAGACATAAGATAAATCTACTGAAGAAAACAGTAGAAAAATATTTTATGATATGAAACTGTGTGTAATTCTCATTGATTCTGCAAACATACAAGGCTGTGATATATATACTACTAAGGCCGACCCTAACCCTAACTTGGGGAAGAAGCCGTAAATAAATAATAATAATAATAATAATAATAGCAAATGACTAAACTATTCTTCTATCCCTTCTTCGTCTGTAGTGTTCTGTCTAACATCCCCCCTCAATCTCACGTGGGAAGCAGGCTGAACACGGAGATTGCGACAAATGAACTGGAACTGAGCCTTCGGCAGAGGTTTGGTGAACACATCAGCTAACTGCAAGGAGGAAGGAACATGCCGAGTAACCAACTGTCGAACAGCCACCTTCTCACGAACAAAATGATAGTCCAACGCAAAGTGCTTCGAACGAGAGTGCAATGTAGGATTGACCGTAAGATAGACAGCACTCAGATTATCACACATGAGTTGAGAAGGACGGCGAAGAGCAACCCCAAGATCCCGAAGAAGATAACAGAGCCAGGTAAGTTCAGCAGTGGCAGAGGCCATGGACCGATATTCGGCTTCAGTACTAGAACGAGACACCGTGGGCTGTTTCTTGGAAGACCAAGACACACAATTCGCACCAAGAAACACACAAAAACCGCTTGTACTTCGGCGCGTCAGAGGGCGGCACGCCCGGATCAAGATCACTAAAGGCATACAACGAAGGTGAAGAGCGCGCCAAATAATGCACCCATGATCGGAGGTGCCCCTTAACATACCAAGAACAAACGTTTGACTTCCTTGAAGTCTCGAGCCGTAGGTTGAGAGAAGTGTTCACATACTCTATTAACAGCATGAGTAATATCGGGTCGTGTAAATGTTAAATATTGTAAGGCCCCCACTAAACTACGGTAAACAAACGGATCCACCAATTCAGAGTCACCAGCACAGTCTTGACTCTTTAAGGCCATAGGTGTGGATGTAGCAGTACTGGTCATCATATCAGACTTTAAGAGCAAAGAGTTGGCATACTTGGCCTGACTCAGAAAAACACCATCTTGAGTGGATTTAATCTCCACACCCAAAAAATAATGTAAGGATCCCAAATCTTTCACAGCAAATTCCTTGCCCAGAACACTAATCAGGTCCTGTATAGACTGAGTATTATTACCTGTAAGGAGAATGTCATCCACATATATCAACAAAGTACAAGAACAAGCCCAGACCGACGGTAAGTAAATAAAGATGGGTCCGCCTGACTACATATGAAGCCGAGATGTAGTAAAAACTCAGACAACCTGTCAAACCAAGCCCTAGGAGCTTGTTTCAGCCCGTATAACGATTTCTGCAACAAACACACATAATCAGGATGCTTACTGTCAGGGAAACCAGGTGGTTGTTCCATGAATACGGTCTCTTTGAGGATCCAGTGTAAAAACGCATTTTTAATGTCCAGCTGCCTCATTGTCCACTTGAGAGAGACAGCTACGGAAATAACCAATCTAATAGTTGTTGGTTTAATAACTGGGCTGTATGTTTCCGCATAATCGACCCCTTCTAGTTACGAATAGCCTTGAGCCACCAAACGAGCCTTGTATCTCTCTATATCTCCATGTTCAGTTGTTTTAATCTTGTATACCCACTTTCGAACCAACCACGTTTGCCGTCCGTGGCGAGGCACTAAAATCCAAGTTTCATTTTGATGCAAGGCTGCATTTCTTCTTCCATTGCAAGTTTCAGTTGTTATCTTTAACGCAATTTTCCGATTCTTTGGCTCTGCATGTTCTTGAGAGGCTATTGTTGCATAGTCCTTGAGATAGGTGAGGCCTACGATCTCGCACAAAGCATTGAATTGCGCGATGTGCTCTTGTTCTACGGGCTCTTCAACTGGATCATGTACATCAATTTCTGAAGAATTATCGAGATCAGAATCATCATTTGGTGGTGCTTGAGTGGCAGGATCAGCCGGGTTTGGATCTGTTTGTTGCGAAGGATTAAAGATGGACGGCTCTTCACAGCAATCGGGAGTAAAGCTGGTGTGCTCAACCGGATGTGTCCGACCTTCATCTCTGTCTGGGTACTCGGACATATCTGTGGCTGGTTTTGTACCTGCATTTGGTGCATTCTGGAAAGGAAAACAATGCTCATTAAAAACAACATGCCGGGAAATATAAACTCTTTTGGTGAGAGGATCGAGACACCTATACCCCTTGTGTATAGGACTATACCCCAGAAAAACACACGGATAGCTTCTCTTAGCAAACTTTGAAACATTCTGATTTCTTAACGAAGGAAAGCACTGGCAACCAAACACCCTCAAGCCATTATAATTAGGATGCCTTTTGTACAGCCGAAAGTATGGTGTGTCAAATTTTAAAACCGAGGAAGGTAGTCTATTAATAAGGTATAAAGCTGTGCTGAACGCTTCAACCCATAAACTCAAGGGTGCACCTGCGTGGAACAATAAAGTCAAACCAGTTTCCACTATATGTCTGTGTTTCCTTTCTGCGACCCCATTCTGTTCTGGTGTGTGAGGACAAGACACATTCAACTCTATCCCACATTGCTGGAGATGATCAAGAAAAATATTAGAACTGAATTCTCCTCCACCATCACACTGGAAAATCTTGATTTTATGATTCAGTTGGTTTTCAACAAGTTTTTGAAACTTCACAAACACACTATAAAAATCTGATTTTTTCTTTAAGGGGTAAAGCCAAGAAAATCTGGAAAAATCATCAATAAAAACCACATAATATTTATAAAGCTGATTCGATAACACAGGAGAAGGACCCCAAAGATCACAATGTATTTTCTCCAAAGGAAATTGCGAAATAAAGGTACTTTTATTAAAAGGTTGCTTGCAACTCTTCCCTAACTGACAACTGACACACAGTTTGTCTTTATTTTCCCAAGAACTAAGATTTATTTGTCCTAATTGTCTGAGCTTTACTAGCAAGTTCTGATTGGGGTGCCCCAATCTTTGGTGCCACACAGTTGATGGAGCTTTCCCAGTCCTAACAGCTGCTAAAGCTTCTTGACTTCCTTGATCCAAAGCATATATATTTCCTTGCCTATGCCCCTGTGCTATGACCTTCTTGTCGTGATCCTTAACAACAAAACCAGACTTGTCAAATTCAAAAGTACAATGATTATCTGCAGATATTTTCCAAGCGAAAGTAAGTTCTTAGTTAAATCGGGCACAACAAGAACATCATTCAAATTCATGTTACCAACAAAGAAGATTACCGGTGTGGGAGATCCTTAGACCTTTGCCATCTCCAACAAAAACTTTATCAGGCCCAGATATATACTGTGAGTGTGTTAAATTACCTTCATTATTTAGCATGTGTGATGTGGCACTGTGATTCTGCGTAAATAGTCGAATCGATTGATCTCGCAATATTCATAGCTGCAAGGGCATTACGAGTTTGCTCGGATCGATAGGTGTAATCGAACCGATACCAACAATCAAGTGCGGCATGATTAGCTCTTCCACAGATTTGACATTTAACCGGACCTCCTTGCGGCCGATTACTCCTATTTTCCAGTGCGTGCCCCCTTTATTTCGTCCATCATGATCGGCCTTGATTGATTTTCTCCATTGTTTGAGGACACGCGCCACCGGGCAAAACCTCGTCCCCTTGAATTGTACTGACCTCTACCACCACCCCTTCTTCCTCTACCGCGGCCTCGTTGCATCATATAGGCCTGAGAGTGATCGACAGACGGCGTCTCCTCCTTTTTCTGTGTTTGCAACGTCTGCTCATAGCCTTGAAGGGCTACGACGAACTGAGCAAAAGTTGGATAGGGTGGCTTGGATAGCATGGCGGTCTGAAGTTCATATACTCATTGCTTCAGACCATGTGCGGTGGAACACTTTATCCATGTCGGCTCATCGCTTCTTGATAGCGGCCAGATTGTCGCAGATGGATTTAAATTCACGCAAATATTCATCAACAGTTTTTGTGCCTTTCTTGATCCCCATCAACATATTTTTTAGGTTTCCTTCCTTCTCCACGGTTTGGGGAAGCAATTGTTGGGAAAGATTCTGCCACAACTGGAACGCGGAGGAGTCTTCTTCGTGAACCATGCTCACCACTTCTTCTTTCATGGTTCCTAACAGCCACGACGTTAGCAGGCCATCATTGACCGACCATGTCTGAAATTCCGGATTTTCAATTTCTTCACCTTCAGAATTCTTAGTCTTCTTAGCGGGGTGCTCTTCTGATGAGACATGATGATAAACACCAAGGCTCCGGATCAATGGAGTCACTGCGATCGCCATAAGAGGAAATTAGTAAGGTTCGGTTTGATCGAGATCAAGCTGGAGCATTGATGAAATTGTTGAATCGACAATCCAGATTCTTTTGCCATCGGATGCGTAACGAAGATGGATTAAACGATTTTTATGGCTTGAGAGTTTATAGCTCCGATACCATGAAGAAAACAGTAGAAAAGTATTTTATGATATGAAACTGTGTGTAATTCTCATTGATTCTGCAAACATACAAGGCTGTGATATATATACTACTAAGGCCGACCCTAACCCTAACTTGGGGAAGAAGCCGTAAATAAATAATAATAATAATAATAATAATAGCAAATGACTAAACTATCCTTCTATCCCTTCTTCGTCTGTAGTGTTCTGTCTAACATCTACTTCATTCAGTTAGCAAAGCAAGTTAAAAACATAACTTGAAGAATGCATAAAACACGTACCTTTAATGAATTTCATGAAATATAAGGACATCACTTCAAAACCCATATGAAACAATTCATAAAAAAAACATGTCTATTAACCACATTTAGTTCATCTTGCCCATACTTGTTTGTTTCATTAACTACTTACTTACTATGTTTAGCCTATTAATAAAATGTACGTAAGCTGCTACTAGACTATACTTTACTTGTCAACTAACCACAACATGTTTGTGTCTTGTCTATCATGTTCATGTTTTTTACTTACGGAGCATATTCATGTTTTTGTCTTGATGGTTCTGTTTCACGATTCTTACCGAATGAACATGAGGTCTGGGTGCCACATGGGTAAGATGACTCGGCATACCTCCAACAAGGGGCTGGGTCACAACCCCGTTCGGTACATCGTCTTAGAAACGACATGGTGAATACACCTAGTCACACGTCCAAAATGAGACTTAGAACCCATTGTACTATGTTCAGTACATCGCAAGGTAACTATCTAAACTATTGGAATTCAGCTGTGCATTCCCTCATATTCGGCCTTCTCAGTTGTTTTCTTGTCACGCATGTTCCTCTCAGCTGTGTTGGTTTCATGTCTGGTCTCCTCAGATGTTCTTTTTGCTGTTGTTGATCATCTCATCTCATCTGACGATGTCTTCTCTACCGCTCTGATCGTTCGTGTCTATTTTATTATTTAATTATGTTGTTAGTTACCGTTAGTAATCTTAACTAATGGTAACCTATCAGAGTGACAGCCGATTGTTGTCCTTTCCCTATCCTTGCCGTTGGGTTTCCCTTACATATGTAATCTGATACTCATTGTATTGCTTAAGTGCTTTGTATTATTTAAATTATTTTCAATTCATTTCTTCTTGAAATCTTACATGGTATCAAAGCATTTGGTTCGTATTTTCCTGAAAAATTCACTTCAACTTTATTTGTATATTCGTTTATGTCGGGAATTACTGCTTTTAGCATAAGGTCGGATTCCATTCCTCATGATCATTCCAGCATTACAAGAGGTTTACAACAAATTCAAGCTGCTACAGAATGAATGTGAAGAATTATTTAAAGTGGTCACAGTTTGTTCGAACTTTCCTTAAAGGGAAGGTAAAACTTAGCCACTTAATGGGTACTGGCCCTCATGTTGATGATCCAATGTATTCTACTTGGGATGAAAATGATTTTATGGCCGTGTCTTGGCTATAGAATTCAGTGGTCCCAAAAATTGGTGACACATGTATGCTCTTGTTATCAACTAAAGAGATCTGGGAGTCTGTTATAGAAACATACTCAAAAATCAATAATGCTACCTAGATCTATGAACATAAGACCAAAACCGATGCTGTTAAACAGGGGTCAAAGAGTATCACTGAAAATTATGGGCTTCTACAAGGTCGTTGGAATTTAACTTGATCACTATCGGTGTATCAAGACGAATGACAATGAGGATACCTTCATTGTAAAGAGAATTTGTGAGAAGGATAGGTTATATTCATTCCTTGTTAGTCTGAATCCGGAGTTTGATGTTGTCAGGGTTCAAATTCTGGGCAGAAGGGATCTTCCCTCTTTAAATGAAACCATTTCTATGGTTAGAGTAGAAGAAAGCAGAAGATGAGTCATGGTGGAAGTCTCCTTTGAAGATAGCCCAGCCTTGATCTCCAAGGCATTCAAAAACTGGGGAAATAAAGAAAAAAGTCTCATGAGAATAAGGGGGCCCCAAAAGAACAAGTACAGAGTTGATAAGAGAGAAGCTGGTAGATATTCATTAACCTGCAATTACTGCAAAAGGAAGGGGCACACAATGGACAAATGTTGGAAGCTCCATGGGTAACCGGTAACTGTGAAGAATGGTAATGTTGTTGCCTTTGTTCATCTTGCCAACAAACAGAATGAGATTTTTTCTTCTCCGGCATCTGAACTAAGGGCATCATACATTGAGAAGCTGTGAAAGTTCCAAGTAACTCCGGAAAGTCCTCATGCTCACTGTGTTTTTTCGGTATGACATCAAACCACCATTCTACTAAACAAAATAAGGAATGGGTGATTGATTCATGTGCTATTGATCACGTGACATTTGATATGTCTAGATTTAAGACCAAAAAACCTTGTCCCAGTAACAAGAATATTATTGTGGCCGATGATTCTCTGATAACTGTTGCAAGTATAGGGAACATTGAACTGACTCCTAAGATTACTATCAAGGATGTATTGCTTGTTCCCAAGATTACCTCTAATCTGATTTCTATTCAAAAAATGAAAAATAAGTCCAATTTGTTAAAATCAAGAGCTACCGTTGTACTAAAACCAATTGGTGGTAGTAAATGTGCTACTATATTTCTTATACATTAAGAGTGTGGGCAATCTGTTTCAACACCCCCCTCAAGTGTTGGCAATCTGTTCAACACTTGCATATTTTCATTCAAGAGTGTGGGCAATCTGTTCCAGCACCCCCTCAAGTGAGGCAATTTGTCCCAACACTTGCACAATTTCTTTTTTTAAATAATGTTCAAACCAAGGTTCGATCCTGTGACCTCTGGCTCCGATACCATGTTAAGATCAAGATCTTACCGATCTACTAAAACCAATTGGTCTTAGTAAAATGGTAAACGCTTGATCCTAACACAATTGCAATGTTATTTTCTCTATTGTCTCTTGTCTGATACATGAGAAAAGAATGAGGAAGAAGATTGGAATGACTAGAGTCAAAAGATGGCTCTATATTTTGGATGGACCGGATGCTAGTTCCCTGTCATTTATCTTATTCTAGATCTCCTAATGATAAGATTTGGTTGTATCATACAAGATTGGGTCATTTACATTTGGAAATATGCAAAAAAAAAATATATAAAAAATGAACCATTATCTTTATAAATGAATTAAATCTGATCTTTGTTTTTATCATGAATGTGAGTTGTTGATGACGCTCTAAATGGTACCAATAATTATACCTATATTCACCCCGAATTCTGCTCAAGAGAGGATAGATAGGCTCGTTATTGCTTAGAATATGTGTTAAATGCTATGTGAGTGTTTCTAGGATCGTAATTCTGCATCTATGCTATTTTCCTGATGTTTTGGTACTGTTTTGTCTCGCTTTTGTGTATTTTATAGGATGTGCCATTCTGGAGCATTGGAGAACGGATCTGGACCAAAAGGAATGCATCAATGAGTAATTGAAGTCCAAGAATAAGCCTGCTGAAATTACAACACGAAATTTATTCTGCCGCATTGTCTAAGTCGGTTAGGGTTTTAGAGAGTCTTAAGTCGGTCATTGTATCTATATAAGGCCGTAATTACAGATTATTGTATAACTTTTGATTAGTATTACAAATACAAAATATTTTATTATGCAATAAAGTTTTCTTGAGCTTTGGAGGGTTGCTTTTGGTTTCCTCCCTTCTTCCATCATCTCTAGCTTGAGTAGATCGAGCTAGATCTCCATTGTTGAAGGTATGAAGCCTTGAACGTTCCTTTATTATCTTCAATATGGTAGATCTGTTCATATTTATATGTTTTAGTTAATCTGCATGTTTAACAACCCCATAATTTACTTATTTTAATCGTACTGAGCAATGTAGATCCAGAAATTAGGAAAAGCCGCCCCCGGAAAACCGGCGGTCTATACCGGTTTACCGACGCATATTTTAGACAACCTAAACTGGGATTCACTACGCCACGTTGATCGCGAAATAATTAAAACGAGTAATAGGTCCGCCAATCTAGTATTCGTAATTCGTAAATTAACATGAAGGACCGCAAGTGAAGTGTTAATTAGGACATAGTCTTGATGGACCCAGAACGTCTTTGGTCGATGATCGGCAATTTGTCTCAGGCGGGTTGGCGGTATGAGGTAACGCCAATATCGGCGATTCTAGTTCTTTATGCGTATGGGCTATTACGGACCAATTAAGGGGGTAGCTTTATGATAGATTGTCTCACCGCCATTGTCGGAGTAGATAGGGTTAGGAATTGCACCCGTAGCTGATAAATATGATAATAATCATTAAAAGCTCGCGATTAATCTAAGGAATTTATGTGGGGAAGTGAACATAAGGATTAACTAATCTAAGTTAGTAGATCGGTGATGCGAGGGAGAGGTATACCATGTTTGTTTTCTTTTATGTTATTGTTGCACTACAAGAATCTGGCCTTTTTGACACAAATTGTTTTGTGTCAACGTTTAGTTGACGCAAAAAGTACCCTTTTGCGACAACGCGTTGAGTCAAATGGTTGTTGTGAGTGGCACAATTTTGAATTGACGCAAATAATATTAATCGAGACAACGTTGTCACAAATACTCTCCCGCCAAACTCCCGCCGGAGCAAAAATTTTTGCGGGAATACTTTTTGAGACAAGAAATCAATGTGTTGTCAAAAAAACTCTCTAGCAAAACTCTCGCCAGATCCAAAAATTATGTGGGAATATTTTTTGGGACAACAAATCAAAGTGTTGTCACAAAAAATCAGTATTTTCGCCATATATTTTTTATTCCATTTTTTATAAAACTATTTGAGACAACAAAAGTTGTTTTGTGACAACTAAAAATCTGCATTTAAATTAATGTACATACGTGGATGACACATAGGTGCCACATGTCAATGAAATTTAATTGAGTCAATAGGCGTTGAAGCAAAAGCCAGTTTCCTTAATAAAAAAAGATATTTTAGTTTTTGTAGGGTAATATATTTCAGAAAAAGACTATTAACCGCTGCCTTCACTAATATACCTATAGCCACTGTTACAGTGTCGTACTCATTCCTGCTGTTTGTTAATTGGCGTTTGGCGATTGGAAGAGAAAGGTAGACTGCTTAAACGCAGTGGAAGAACAGGTTCGCAGCGTCATCGTTCCTTCGATTATCCTCAAGAATTGAATTCCAGGTTTGCTACTTCAGTGCTATTGTTAATTTGTTGTGTGTAAAGGTCAATATGGGTTATTTTGTTGGCTTCGATTTGGTTTCTCGTACGATCCATTCCCTTAATTACCTCCGATTTACCAAAAAAATGAATGTTGTTTAAAAAGTTAAAATCTTTAGTTGATGGTTATATCTCCGGCAATTTTTCAGTTATTTCAATTCTAATCGGCTTGGAGAAAGAGGTATAAAGGTTTGTGCAATTTTTTTGTTGCAATTCTAATCGACTACTGCAAATGAAGATTAATGAGTGGGTTTTTTTCTTTTTTCTTTTTGAGGGTGTTTGAGAGTTGCCTTCTTGTGATTTTGTGCTCTAGATAGCTTCGAACTTCTGGGAATGAATATCTATACTATATGATTATATTTTTATGATCAATTAAATGTTTTGTTATGTTTTGTTTTTCTTTTGTGTGATGCTTTTAAAGATGACATATATATGTATCATTTATGGAGAAGAAGAAAAACAGAGCCTTTTTTTTTAAAACAGAGCCTTATATATATGCATCTCTTAAAGCATTTGTTGTTCATAAAACAATAAAACTCCCGTTGAATTCATGTATTTTATTTGGTTCTTGAGCTTTGACTTAGAACAATGGGCTGCAAGTGATTCTTCTTGACTTTGAACAGAAAATTTTCTGAAAAGTTCAAACACTATTAGATGAAGAGTTGTTCTTGTTAGGTTGTTGGAATCCATCGGTTGATTGAATAGTATAGTCACTAGGTGCACGTCCCAAACAAAATTGACAATGGACAAAAGTTGGATGAATGCAAACAAAGTAACAAAAGAATTTCAGAGCGGATTAAAAGCTTTCATTAACTACGCTAAGCAGTTCGCCAATTCGGAAGGGGAAATCCATTGTCCATGCAAGAGGTGTCGTAACGTTCGCTTGTTTAAGCCAAACAGAGTTTATGCACACATTTTTGATTCGGGAATGCAACCGGATTATACAACATGGACTTACCATGGAGAGTCCCGTACACGTGTCCGCAAAAACCCAATTGTTGATGAATCAGGGGATGATATGGCTCCTATTTTAACTGATATTCTTGACAATGAAGTTGACGAACTTTCGGTTGACAATGATAGTGACGATAATCTAGCGGAGTTGATATCCAAGCTACATGAAGATCTATACCCAGGTTGCAAACAATCATCGACCTTGAAATTCACAGCCGACCTGATGCATATTAAAGTTCTATTTAAATGGTCAAATGAAAGTGTTGATGTTTTATTGAAGAAATTGAATGAAGTTCTTCCAGAAGGATCAAATTTACCTAAATCATTCTATGAAGCTAAGAGGCTACTGTCAAAACTAGGTTTAGGCTATAAGAAAATTGATGTTTGTGAGTACGACTGTGCTCTTTACTGGAAAGAGAATGAGAATTTACAGGCCT
This sequence comes from Gentiana macrophylla, assembly GCA_026214975.1. Taxonomy (NCBI): domain Eukaryota; kingdom Viridiplantae; phylum Streptophyta; class Magnoliopsida; order Gentianales; family Gentianaceae; genus Gentiana; species Gentiana macrophylla. The sequence continues at coordinate 28,126,344 of CM047809.1, read as the reverse complement.
GTCCGGTTTGCAACACAAGCCGTTATAAGATTACAAAGGGGAAAAAAGTGCCAAATAAAGTACTACGCTACTTTCCATTAAAGCCACGATTGAGACGTCTGTACGCTTCCCGCCACACAGCTCCATGTAAGTTTTTCAAAATTGTTTACATTTTCAATCATTACTAATTAACCTTATCGATGACTAATTAGAGAATGAATTATTATATTTTCAGAATCGCATGGTGGCGGAGGTGCAACGGGTATTATCATCCACCCCTGGCGCACGTCTGACTCCCGAGCAAGAGAAAGAAATAATGGAAAAAGTTCTTGGGTGGCGACGTGGCTACATACCAGGGATAGGACCCTCTATTCCGTCTAAATCATTATCTCAACGGTTTACCACAGCTCCATCTCCGGGTCATGTATCCAAGGAGGAACATGATGCGACGCGCAAGCACTTGCATGATGTGTCTTCTGCTCTTGATGCACTTCTTCAGTGGGTGAAGACTGCGCTTCCTGACACTGAAATGCCAGAGATCCATATTCCCCCTCCTCCACCAGTCTCAGATGATGTTTCACGTGCATATGACATCGATGATGAGTTCGATGATGAGATCGATGATGAGCTTTAGACATTTTCATTAATTTGACTTGATGTTTCGTATGGTGATGATTGTTGACGATTTGTAGACATGCATTTTCTTTAGACTTATGGAATTGGGTTGTGGTTTCATTGTTTTCTTTGTGTTGTGAACCATATTTGCGTGGTGGTCTTTTATATGTATTTTGGGTTATGACTAGGAGGTGCCGTAAAAAATAATTTTATAAAAAAATATTAGATTTATTAAATGCGTCAACATAGTTGTCGCAAATATGTTAGCCACGTCAGCATTTTTCCCGACAACAAGGTTGTCCCAAAAGGTAGTCCACGTCGTCCCAAAAGGTAGTCCACGTCATCAGTATTTGAGACAACAGTGTTGTCGCCAACACCTTTGCCATGTCAGCAAATTTGTTCCGGGCTTGTTGACAATTTTAGGGACATTATGTTGTCTCAAAAGGTTTTCTGTCAACGTGTTGTCACAAGAAAAACATTTGGCACGGAGTTATTGATTCAACGTATTTGCGTCGACATGTTGTCTCAAAACAAGTTTTTGAGACAACAATTGACTTTTTGCGTCAACTTTCTGTTGACACAAAAAGGTGAAATTCTAGTAGTGTTGGTCAATGACCGACTATATGTTACTTCTTAATTAGGTTAGAATCGTTTATATGTATAAGTTGTATTGTCTCTGTGGGATCGACCTTGACTCGTATTTACTATACTGCGATGTACCTAGTATTCTTGCTAGTAATATCGACGTTAGTGACTTACACGCGATCAGTTGTCTAAACACAAGAGAAATCCTTTTTCAAAAATTGGTTAAATATGCAAGCTTTTACGTTGATCCACGTGATATCTTGGGTCCATCTAGGACATCAAATATCACTAGGGCAAGGTGGTTTGCATCTTTCATTGATGATTGTATCAGGGTTACTTGGGTGTATCTGCTTAAAAACAAATATGAGGTGGCACACAAAAAAAAGGATCTTTATCTCACAACAGAAGTATGTGTTAGATACATTCGAGAAACCGAAAATCAAGTGCAAACTCGTTCTTTAGACCTATTGATTACAATCATGGGATTTTAGATACACCTAAAAATGAACAAGTTGACAAGACTTCCAACATGAGATTAGTTGGGAGGTTGATTTACCTCACTCACACCAGACCTGACATTGCTTTTATTGTTAATATGATGAGTAGGCTTATGCAACCTGAACTATTTCGAAAACACCACCCTGGTCTATAAAACGAAGCCAGAATGATCGAACCGAGCTAGAGATCCAAACCTGGTGCGTTTTACCGAGAGTACTTCTGGGTACAACGTGCCAGTCGAGGCTGCAAACTCGAGAACTCAAAACTGGGGTAGTCTAGGGCTCTCTAGAGGTTTTTTTATAGGATTTTCAACACTTAGAGTACCCACAATGGTGGGTTTATGAAATGGTTTAAACATTTTTAATAGGTTTATCACCATTGTAGTGATGCTGACCAGGAAAGGTTTGAAGGAAAAGGTAGATAAATTTGAACCGGTTCATAGCATGATGATTAGGAAAAGTAGATGAGAAAATGTATTTTGGTGGGTCCGAATATAAACATTTTAGAGGTTTATCTATTGTGGAGAATAGGTTTATTGATAAAAGATTTATAGATTGATGATGTGGCGTGCTGATAAACCTTTTAATAGGTTTATGATTGGAGATACTCTTAGATCAGTTCCAGGTGTTTGGGGGGAAAATAAAATATTAATTACACCTTATACTATTGGGAAAGAAAACATAATTCCCAAAAAGACAGAAATTTTAATAATGAATTTTTGGAGTTTCCTATTAAACTGTGTGTAAAGTCTAAATCGAGTTATGTTTTGTTACGGGGGAGTACTATCACAACGAGTATGTTAGAACGAGCGACACAATACTATTTTGCATTATTCATCATTATGTAGTAAGTTGTATCACTCATTATTACACGTTCAGTTTTTAAATTTTAGTAGTTGTATCACCCACAAACAAATGAGTTGCATATCCCGTTAAATGTTATGACAAAATCATCTAATGTATAATAAGTAAATAATACACATAAGAAAGAGAAAAGGGGTAGTGGGTGTAGGGTATAGGGCGTTGTTCCGTTGCCGATGTTGATGGGATTTGTTTCCTCAACGGTGAAAAATATTGGTTGGCATCATTCATTTCAATTTCTTTCTTGCATCAGAAATTCAGACAGAGACTTCAATGCTCTGTTCCCCCCTTTCCCTTTCCCTTTCCCTTTCCCTTTCCTTTTTCCCAAAACTTTCCTCCTTTCTCTTTGTCAAAAAAAGCAATGAAAGAAAATTGAATTCCATGCCAATTTGGCGAAAAGCATTTTTAATGGTCTTGTCATTTTCTTCTTGTCTTCTTTATCAGCTATATATGTCTGTGATCAATATCTATGCATGCATGCAAAACCTGCATTTGACACCTTCTTTTTTTCTTCCTACAGAAAAACCACTACATGCTTGTTTTGTGATGGTTCGCAACAAAATATATGGTGTTGATTGTGTTGTGTAAGATGTTGTGATAGAAGAAATAGTGGATGTATCACTATTTCAGAAAAAAGCTAAAAACTTCTTTTGTATTACGATTTAATTGGTGCATTTGATGTTTTTGTCGACACCGACCCATAGGCGGATTCAAGAATTTTTTCAATGATGTTATCGGATCGTAAAACTAGATTTTTATCCAAAAAATTGTTTTGGTGGGGTTATCGAAACCTAAAACTATAATTTTTAACAACAAAACTATATCATTTTAATACTAAAAGAAATTTCATGAATCTCAGTAGGGTCACGTGACCCCTCCCGAGACTACATAAGTCCGCCCCTGCACTGACCTACGCCAAATAACTAATCTACCATGTTACGACGTTTCGATTTAAGTTTGGCTTTATATGGTTGAGTTGTATATTGGATTTTTTGTTGTTGAGGGAAGTATATTGAATTTAAATTGACCTTTTCATGTCTATGAGTGGTGCATGCCTTTAACAACTATCTAATACACTAATACTTCATTCGTTCTAAAACATAAGTCATTCCAATTTTTCTTGTTTGTACAAGAATATAAGTCATTCTATATTATAAATCAAGTAGTTATTAACATTTTATAAATTTTATCTCCAATTTATAGACAATTCAACTACTATCATTTCTATACTTTTCAATACTTTATAATCATTTCATTAATGATAGTCGACGGATATTTTAGACACTTCTCATTAAATTTTATGTCATTCAACCACATACTTTATTTCTTAATTTTTGTTAAAACACCCAACACGACTTCTCTTTTGGGGCGGATAGAGTATTTATTACAGTGATATCATTTTTTTTTTTTTTTGAGAAGATCATTTCACATAATGAAAAAGAAATGTTGTTGTCAAGGTTATTGCATAATAAATGATACAATATATTTCCCTATGTCCTTTGTTGTTATGTAAGGAAATTTTAAATAGTAGTAGTAGCATAGTAGTCAATGAAGAGTACTTCTGATAAACAGTGTAAACGGTTGCCATGAATTATTATAAGGGAAACTTGAAAATATATGCTTGAAAAGTAAAAGTAAAAAAATTTGATTTATATACTCCGAATGATATGTTTTGAAAAATACGCTTGCTCGTTATTCATGTATGTGGCTAATGAGTCACGTATGAATTTTTAAATTATTTTCATAAGGCATATACATCAAATATTTTACTTTTCAGTCATATATTTTCAAGTATTATCATATATCGTTAGTCCAATCATTTAATAATATGTCGTTGGTATCCAGAGATTCTATATTTTAATTTCTTTTAAATGTAAATGATCTGGAGTCTCTCTGTTTTTTTTTAGTGGATCGATTTCTTTTAAATGCCTTTAAAATTTCTAAAGTTGTGCCGATGAAGCATGTAAAACGTGTGTCTTTATTGTGACATATAAAAATAGTTAATTTCAAATGGATTATAAGGAATCAAATAGTTAATTTCAAATGGATAATTTATAAGCCTATAACTCCTTTACAGATTACACACACGATCGTTGAAAGATTCATCCACTGTATACTCAAATTCTTATTTTCAATAGAACCGTTTAACAAATTCAAAAATTGAGTAAGGATATTAATATAATATTTTTATATTTTTTTACCAACAAAACTAATTTAGACATTAACCCTATGTATCTCCATTTAGGTGCGCCCCTAATGTCTACGTATCAATGGGGATTTATCCCCTAGTTCCTCTCGTGTAATCTTGGGGAAGTTATTTTGTGGTGAGGTATTTTGAGGTGAAGTGATGGATAAACGATCGTAATCACATGATTTAAATATGTAATAAAGCGGGGGTGGCTCGCACGCCACTTGCGCTCCATACCGTCACAGTGTGAGACGCCACACAATAACTTCCTGTAATATTGGCATGTCCCTATTGTGCTTAATATTTTCTTTTTCTTCAAATAATTAAAAATATATATAATCGTACAATTATATGAGAGGTTGTTTTTTTTTTTTTTTTTTTTTTTTTCCAATAAAATGATCATTGCGTAATAGATAACGCCTTTGCTGCCAAAGGCAGGCTCTGTTTTGACTTTTATAGAACAACAAATTTATTTTTTATGGAAGTTTCCTAAAGAAGCCTAACAACACTATTAATACACTGATGGTATTGGGGCCATAACAATAAAATGGTTCATCATTTTCATTAATGAAAATCACTCATATGGTAGAAATAACACTACATAAATATGTAGTGTATATATTATTTTCCTTTCAGTTCACGTATGTATCTTTGTTTTGGGTTGAAATTTTTTTAGGTTGTTTTATATAGTAGTGCATAATAAAATATAATAAAAATGATTGAAGTAATGATTAGAAAGTTAAAATATTTTTTTGAAATTTGTGTAGATAAATAAATGATTGGTGAGAGAAACTGAAATAAAGTATTATAATGAATAAAATAATGAAAAAAAATGTAATAAATTAGATAAAGTGAAATTGTGAGAGATGATTTAATATTTTTTTATTTATAGTTGAAGAAATGATTGGTAAAAGAATTGTAATAAATAATTGATGAAGTGATATAAAAAACTCCAAAAAAAACTCTAACCAAAACGAAGAGGAGTTTAGGAAAACTTGAAAAAGCTAACTCAAAAGTTGAGAATCTCATAAACATAGTTTAGTTTTAACAATGAAAGGTAGAATTTTGGAAGAATTAATGGTGCTGGTTATACTGTAAAATGGTAGCACCCAAACTTTTACGCAGGGGCGGCTGCAGGAATTCAATGATGCGGGTCAGGGATCGAGAACGGTACACTGTGTTACAAGTCTATAAGCATTAATTTTAAAAATCCAAAGATGACTACGGGTCAGGGATCAATATTTTAAAAAAATAGAGGGTCAGATAGTAGTAATAAATGTATAAAATTTTTAAATAGTGTAAAAAGACATAGAAAATAATTATTCTTTTTCTTGGTTAGGGGTCAGGTGACCCAATCTCTAATACATAAAGACGCCCCTGCTTTTACGGTTTTAATAATTAATTGTTTAAGATTTATTAACAGATATGAGCGTTGCTGGATCATTAATAAAACGTTGGCTTATTTGTAAAATAATTATTTATCATAGATAGTCAATAAAAATTAGCTCGGTGTAAAAGTGATCTATTACGGTTCGCGGTTATTCAGTTATAATGTATCATTAGGATGTGAGATTTTTAGGTGTAGAGATTAAGAAAAAGAACTACACAGGATTCATGAATGGTTCTCCGAAAGGCTCAGGAAAGTTTGTAAATCTAGAAGACCAGTCCCATAGTTCAAAAGTAGATCAACAACACTACAGATTTACGTACGCTTCAATTTTATCTTTCTTTAGATTCTTGATTAATTACATAACGATCATGGATTGAAGTGATTACATAATTCCCCAATTTAATATAGGATATTTCATAATTAATTGATGAAAATTTGAAAATAATAAGTTTTTGAAGTTTATAATCCATCCAATAGGAGTCGGTTTTTTATATTTGAACAATGTTTTCATATTTCATACCTTCTAAGAATGACACTAATTTGTTTTTAAAAAATGACGCTAAAAATATATATATACGAAAGTTATTGTTTTATAAGACGCCGTTGTATGACATGGATCATTTATTCCATTCACATATTAAGTTCATATTTTTTTTATGTGAAAAAGAGTAACAATGGAAGGATGCGATGAATGAAATTCGATACGATTTTGTTACAACTATTAACTCATAAAATCTCTCGAACGAAAAAATTTCAAAATGAGGCAATAAAAGGTAAGAAGTGGTATTAAAAATTACACGTACGTAATATACGAAAATATACATATTCTCACAATGTGTAACAGCTCATTCACCAAATTAAGGGTAAAATAGAAAAATGTCGTTGTGTATACGTTCATTCCGTGACAATCAAACACATTAATCTTACATTACATTGATTCATACAAGAATACATTGAAGCATTAAAGAAATAAACCTTGAAATTAAAGCAAAAATACAGAATCTCTGGAAAACAAAGGTTTGTTTAATCCAAGAATGATCACACAAAGGCATCAGGAAAATCCTCTAATGCCTTGTTGGTTTATGTAGATGACATAATAGCAGTCAGTCCTGATCATCAGCTGATCCAACAAGACAAAGACAATTTACATAAACAATTTACGATCGAAGATCTCGGTAAACTGAGATGTTTCTTGGGCATTGAAACTGCTAGAACACTTGAGGATATTTCGATCTTTCAAAGAAAGTACACCTTAAATCTTCTTCAAGAATATGAGTTTTGGGGGGCCAATCCCGCTTGATCAAACAATGGAGTCTAAGTAGACTTTACAACATGGAGATTCACTTTCTTTGGATGATAATACTACATCTGAGATCATTGGTTGGGAAGCTAATTTATCTCGCTTTTACAAGACTCGACATAGCTTTGCAGGTTCAAAGAAATTGAGTTAGTTTTTTAGACACACCTATTGAGAATTATATGAAGGCTACTCACATGATTTTGAGGTATTTGAAAGCCAATCAAGGACAAGGCATCTTTTTCCTCGCTAAGAATAACCTTGTCTTGAAAGGATTGATTGATAGTGATTGAAATTTGGATGCCCTATAATCGTAAGATATGTCTTAGGCTATATGAAGTTTTGGGTGATGATCCTATCTCATGGAAGGCTAAAAATCAAATAAATATTATAAGAAGTTCTTCAGAGGCTGAATACATGGCTATGACAAATACTACCTGCGAAATTCAGTGGCTAGTCTATATTTTACAAGATTTGCAGATATCTGTTTAGCTACCTACTTTATTGTTCTATGATAATGCCAGTGCTATGCACATTTATAATAATCATGTGTTCCACGAAAGGACTAAACATACTGAGATTGACTGTCATGTTGTTAGGGACAATGTCAAATCTAGCCTCATTAAGATCATGGTTGTAAATACCAAGGAGCAGATTGCTGATATTCTCACCAAAGTTTTTGTTGCACCAATCTTTTTTTATTTGCTAGATAGGTTGGGAATTTCTAAGATCTTTCAGCCGTGTTCCAGTGTATAAATGATTGCTGATTGCAAGAGGATGTGCAAGCTGTTTCATGTATCACTCTCAGCATGAGGGGGGATATTACAGTATATACATAAAGGACCGGCGATGCAAGAGGATGTGCACAAATGAACAGATCAATTCAGCTCAGTGCAACAGCAGAAGGTCAACACATCATACCTGAGGAACTCAACAGAGCTGAAGACACAACAGTCGGGTAAGTAGTATATGAAAACTGATTCATATACCCTTTTAACTGATTCATGTGGTGTATGTGCTATAAATACCCTATGACCAGCAACATAGTAACTTAACTCTTTTGTTATACTTGAGTAATAGTAAATCCGTATGTTATTTTGTTGTATTCTTCACTTTCACAACTTCAACAAGTACTGAGTCATGACACCGAGATTTAGCCCACCTTGTAGCTGAACTACAATGGATTAAGTCTTTGTTATCTAAACTTCAGATGCATTCACCACCCAAGCCACTAGCCTTGTGTGATAACCTAAGTGTACAAACCTTGACCTACAATCTTGTGTTACATGCTCGCACAAAACATTTAGAAATCGATGATCGCTATGTCAGAGACCAGGTCCTTCAATGCAAGATTCAAGTGTGTTATGTACCCTCTGATCAATTGGATGATGTCTTTACTAAGGCAACTTCGAGCCACATATTTGAAGAGTTTAGATACATACTCAATGTGGTATCGATCCCCTTAAGTTGGAAGGGGATGCTAATGATACTACCAATATTAATATTAGTTAGATAGTATTCTGTTATGTAAAGATTTGTGTCAATATGTTAGGGTATTCATATCAATCACCCTATCTCTATCCCCACAAATACTATTAAAAAATACATATCCCTACTTTACAGCAACTAAATTCACAATACTCTACATCAGCATCCCTATCTCTATCCTTACAACATTAAAATATTCATTTTTCAACTAATTTTTAAATTCAAATTTTACTCCAACGGCTATATTTCAACGGTTATATTTCAACGGCTATATTCGAACACACACATTTTTCCAAAATTATTTTTAAAATTTAAAATTTTACTCCAATGGCTATATTTGAACACACACATTTTTCAAAACTTACTTTTTAAATTCAAATTTTACTCCAATGGCTATATTTCAACGGCTATATTTCAACAGAGGGAAGAAAAAAAAATCGTTTTCAAAAAAAAAAAAATAAAAAATGTAAGGATAGGCTACGTTGTCACCCCCAGATTTGGGGTGACATCATTCATCCACCCCATGTAGGGTGGGGATAAAGTATCTGATGCAGGAGAGTTTTTGCTTCTTCCCTATTTTTTTCCCTACATGTAGGGATAAAGGTGGAGATAAAGACTCTGATGCTAATACCCTTAGTAGGGACACTTGGCAATCTCTTTTCAAAGCTAATCCTTTAAGGGTTATATGATGACTTGATCCAAATCAACGAGATAGATTTCATTCTCATAAATACATGTTCTCTATCTCGATGTCGGTTGAAGAACAGTTGTTGGATCGAAGAATCTTCTTGAAAAACGAATGCTACAATTATATTATTGCTAGAATCGATAAAGAATCGAAAATCCTAATCACACGATTAAGATTACAAAGGGATTGAAAAACACAAGGATTCTTACCAAAAGCCGCAAAGATTGCTGGATTGATTTCCCCTTCGTTGGGATTCATCTGGTATGGATTACCCACGATTAGACGAAGAAATGGATCAAGCTTTGATGAGAAAATGGTGTCTAATAGCCGTAAATGTGATCGTAGGTTTCAGAAAATGATGAGAATGATGTCAGACATCATAACTTTCGAGTCTTTTACAATACATGGAACCCGAGGCTTTCGCTACGTCGGTAAGTCTGTTGTTGCGCTAGTGGACCCGTTTCTCCGAAAATCACAAACATGTCCTTAATTGCGTATCTTGGGCCATTATACTATAAATTTAATTCAAAAATTATAATAGCTACTGTCAAAATAAAATGACCACAAAAAGTGTTCTTACACCATTAATTATCGTGAGCCTTGTTGGATTTAACTTTTTATTTTAGATAGTAGCGAAGCGATCAAAAACACAAAATTTATATCAAATGATTTAAACCATGTCTTTCTGATGACTTCGATAATCACTTCATTCCGTATCCATATTCATATGAAGGTATATACTCATTAACAGTCCTCAAGATATGACCTAGTGGTAAATGACTTGAGTGCTTTAAAAGGATAGCAGGACCTTAAGCTGGAGTGTAGAGGTTCGAACCCCATAAAATGATTATTTTAGTTCATTGGTATAATAGCAAGCTTGTGACTTTGAGCCGAACCAATATGTTACCTGATTAATATCTCAACTCATCTCGTGGGACATGGAAAATAAAAACCTTTGTGTTTAGAGTTTAACTATTAGATACTCATGAACAAAACAAAACAAAACACGAGAAAATATAAGATCAGGTCACTGTAGCACCGGATATTTCATTTCAGGTCAGATCTGACATTTTTTTTTAAGTCCCACGTCAAAATTTGGACACCTGTGTCAAAATTTATACTATCTCGTCCAAATGTGATATAAATCCTCTTAAAAATGAAATGCAGACCAAAAAGGACGGACTCGTCTAAATTAGGACGGATTCCGTCAAAATTTAGACGAATCCGTCCAAATTATGACGGAAACAATAGATTGAATCAATCCTTCCACACAAAAAACACCAAAAAAAGAAATGTGGAAGCCCCTCATCCTTTTACCTCTCCTGTTTGTAAGCACCTTCGGCAAGACAGTTTCCTCGGTGGACCACCGCCATGGATTCGACATAATCGGTCCATTGATTCCCCGTCTTCAGTTCGGTTTTGGAGGTGCCCAGGATGAGCAGGCTGAAGAAGGTGCTGATGAGGTGGCACATGATTATAAACCAAATGAATTGGAAACAAATTTTCTAGGTGAATGGAAAATCGATAATCCAAATGCTGGGGTTTCTGCCATGAAAATGCAGTTGATGCCTACCGGAAAGGTTGTGTGGTTTGATACTACAAATCTTGGGTCATCTGCCATTCATCTCTTTCTTTGAAACTTTTTGAGTTGAATTAACTACTCCCGTCCAAATCTATTGTTTCCGTCATAATTTGGATGTATTCGTTTAAATTTTGACGGAATCCGTTATTCGTCCCAATTTAGACGGGTCCATCCTTTAGAGCAACTCCAAGCGTTCTCATCAAATTTTACATCAAATCATCAATTTGGTGTAATTTTTACACCAAATTTTATCTATCAACTCCAATGGTTCTACATCAAAAAGGAATATTCTTGATATATTCCATATCCATATTCAAAAAAGTTGTTTGATTTTTCACAAAAGAAAAAGAAAAAGAAGGAACAGTATTTGCCGGTGTGGTCAATCCACAAGCAAATTTACCGGAGAATTTCATGTTTCCACCAATTTGATGGAGAAAATACATTACTATTGGAGTAGGATTTTCCATCAATTTGATGTTTTGATTGTGAAAAGAGCCTCCCTTGGAGTTGCTCTTGTAGCCTACATTTCATTTTTGACTCGATTTATATTACATTTAGATGAGATAGTATAAATTTTGACGAAGGCGTCCAAATTTTAACATGAGACTTAAAAAAATAAAAAATAAATCTGACCTGACATGAAATGAAATATCCGATGCTACACTAACATGATCTTATATATATTTTTTCACAATACACTACCTGCAATTTGTAAAAGTCTTTTCTTTTTAGATCAATCATAACTTAATTATTTTCACAGTCAAATCGTACAATAGATATGACACAACATAACATAAAGCCTAATGGGACGGTTTGACCGCATATTAACCAACAAACAATATAGTATTAAATAATAAAATACGATTTTACCTCCACATCAGGCTTCATTAGTAACACTTGAAATTACAATTTTTTTTTTTTTTTTTTGATGAGAAAATTCTAATTTAAATTTGTAGAAAACAAAATTCTGAGGGGAAAAAAAAAAGAGCATGAAAAAAAACGATGATAAAATAATGCATTATTTATAAAACAGAACAAAAAAACAAATCACATTTCTGTGACTCACTCCCCCCATACACGAAATAGTCAATAAAAACAGGATCAGTTAAAAAACGACAAAATTTCATATATCTTCTTCTTCTGCATATATATACTCCAATCTACTACATTGACTAATCTCTGACTTGATGATTCTTCAAATGAATTATGCATGCAGCCTTTTCTGAGTTGATGATCAATGATCTTCTATATATAAAGCTCCATATATAGATTCAATTTCTACCTATTATGCAGAGGATTTGACCCGGTTGGAACGACCCGTTTGTCTTCATCAGTAGCAGTCTTGTTCCTCCATGAGTAATTAGCAAAATACCTTGAATAATTCAGTCTAATTGAATCTCCGTTTCTTACTGCAATGGAAGTAGAAATGTTTGCTGATGAACTTTTGATTTCCTCTGAATTAGTGGAATTCGGAGCAAAAAATAGTTGTCTTGATGCAGCATTTGATGACCCGATTCCAGAAAAAATCTGATGAACAACCAACAAGTAAACCATCCATAATTTCATCTTGCACAAAGAAAAAAAAGAACCCACTTCAATGATTGCAGAGAAAGATTGGTGGAGAAGACGATTTGATGAAATTGAAAGGGACTTGTTGAAATTGGTGGGGTTTGAAGATAGATGAGAGAGCAGTTTGAGGACTTGCTAATGATGAAGACAAGGTGTTTGAATTAAGGTTTCAATGAGAATTACAAGTAGTATATGTATGATATATTAAGTGGAGAATTTTGACCCATCAACATCAATTCATCAGGGGGTGTCACCAACCTTCATTAAATGCGTTGAACTAGCTCTCTAATAGTGGACATGGAATCAAACATGAAAATATATTTATTAAACGGTTAAACACTGCCAAGAAAAAGTGTTCCTCGCCCCGATCTCATGAAAGACGATGAGAGGTTAATCGAGAGCTCAACAATTCGGGAGGAAAGAGAGTGTTCTTCTGAAAAAGCGTACTTACTTTTACTACTTTAAACCCCACACACTGGCTTTTCGGTCAAAGGTATTATACCACCCCAACCGATTACCACTATGCCATATCCAGGAGATATGAAAATATATTTATTTATCCCACAGTAATTAGTACATTTTTATTAAGTAATCAAACATGTACTAAAATTAAAAGTGTGGACAAATCATTTAATAATATTTATTGTAGGTCATTATAGTGAAATGATACTACAACTATACAAAATTAAATAGTTGTTCAGTGTGTGCGTGGGGTGGGGGTGGGGAGATGAAATGCAGAATCGTTTTGCTTTATTCAGGAAATGAATGTAAAGACAGTGAAATTTCAATGGTTTGGCAAATGTGGGTGCATTCAATATGTATCCTTCATTTTTCCTAATAGATGCAAACATTGGGAGAAGCCAATGCACCTGTCCAACTGGATATGTATTTATTACTACTACTGTGGGCTAACTGGAGAGCTTGAACCCGTGGGTGGGGGAGGGGGTATGACCCCTTTAAGGACCTTTGGCACATATAATGTTTAGGGCCAAACCCGTCCATCCGGATAAAAAAATATTAAACACTATTTATACCCTCACTTTTTTTTTATCTTTATATAGAAATCAATCATTTACAAAATCGAACACTCATATTCTGGGGAAATTCTTACCTGTTAGCTCCATTCATACGGAGGCGTGAGGTCGCTTGATCAGGACCGTCAATTTTTAAACTGGATTTTAAACTGTGCGGTTCATATTAATTCGACAGTCACTTCAACGTAAAATACACTCTCTGCCTAAAAATTTCCTGAAACGGAAAAATGTGTGGTTCAAATTACTTAAATGTATGGTTTGCATTTCGGTACCATGTCTTACCCTGTTTTTTATTTTTTTATTTTTTATAACTGAGTTATTCATTGAGGGGAATTATTGTGTAATGTAAATACATGTTGAATGGTAAAAAAAAAAAAAAAATAGTAGTGTCCTTTCATTCTAGGAGGGACCGACAATTTCGGGTTGCATATTACTAGAATCCATAGTTGATTTTGGTGAGGAATTTTATCTCACAAAAAGTGTAAATATGATTCGTTATACAGGTAGAAAGTAATGATGTGGACATCTTTATATATATATATATATATATATATATATATATATATATTTGTATATAGACTATGATTGGTTACAATTTTTTCTTGTTTTTGTCACATTTAAGTTTTATGTAAATTTATTATTTAAATCTATAAAATCATGTTCAACCCATTAATTCAACTCAATACTTAATACTGATCACCCGATTATGTGAATATAGTGCAAATTGAAATTCTGAATCCATCCAAATTAAAATCCCGGGTCCGTCCTTGTTTAAGTCAATGAAAAACTATTCGTGGGTTGATCGTTAAACATTAATTCATACTATTTTTCTATCAAGTTTCCTTTAAAGGAGAAACATGACATCTCCAAAGAAAGGAAAAAAAAAAAATTACTTACATGAAAATAATCCGTTTATAGAATTAGAACAAAAAGAAAAGTCACAGGGTAAAGGAATATGAATTTTCAAGTAACAAGGAACGTAATAAATTCTTTGTAAACTGGGAATTTCATACCTCTATTTTTTTCCCTCTCCCCAAATATTTTATCCATTAGGCCCAAGCCCCGACCCTATCCGGACAGAAGGCGACGACGCGCTTGTTTAGTGAACCAATACGTTTCTTAGTTCCCTCTTATACAAAAGTGTCCATTCTTTTGGGCACTCATCTGCCCATTTATTGATCTGGAATGAAGTTATATATTTTGTTGCTTTCCTTTACTCCAAGACATTTTCTTAATGACATTGTTATTGACATTACAGTCAATCTGTTTTTGAGAAACCATAATAACAATCCACATTTTTAAAATCGAATTTCTTTACTCCAAAATATTTTCTTAATGACAATGTTATTGACATTACAGTCAATCTGTTTTTGAGAAACCATAATAACAATCCACATTTTCAAAATCGAATTTAAGCAAAAAAGTTGACTCTGGAGAGTTTGAATGCAAATTTCAATCGCTGCAAAGTCAAATTTTACTCAAAGTAGGATGCCCCGAAAGATTGACCGTAGTACGTGTCACTAACATTGCCCTTTTCTTAAATAGTGGATTGCTGCAACGCATGTGTGTAGCATAATGAGGGTGATTAGGAGGGTAAAAAATATTTCATGAAGCAAAAAAAATAGTACATATATACAAAAAAAAAGAAAGCATCGAATCGTTTTGGGACCATACTATGAGAGCAACTCCAGTCATTTAGTTTGCACTATCCTTTTTAGACTATGTAATTTTTATATCAAATATATTATTCCATGTGACGTCGCGTTCCGAAATACCGAGTACTTATTTGGAATTAAACGCCCGTCACGTAGATAACTTAAAATAACTTAAGTTATATACGTAAGCCTCTAGAACTAATAGAAGAGTTAAATTTTTGCGGAAGTAAACGCATTTCAGGAAAACATAAAAATCTTAGGGATAGAATAGGGAATCCAATGTTGATTCCATTACAACATTAAATCGAAAGAGGTCAACGAAAATCCAACAAAAGGTAAAGCCGAACAATAGTCTAAGCTATTACAAAACTTATCAAAAACCAAAGGTTAAGTCTATTACAAAAGGTAAACTGATAAAACACCAAGAAGTCACGTGATCACTCCTCATAGAACTCGTACAACTTTTCACCGGCCTGCATCACCTTCTCGGGGTGGGAAACAACATAATAAATGGTAAGTACAAACGTACTTAGCAAAGGGTAAAAGGACCGAATCTACACAAGTTATAGCACATGAATATCAAGCAAACATAATATCACGTATGTTTCTCTCGCTTGTCACACTCTACTAGTCTCACTAGCAGACACAACCAAATAGACGTTTGATACACATTAGTCCAAGGACACTTTGCCGGGTGAGAATGCATCGAGACATATCCTCAACACCTCTGATGGACACGGTTGCTAACCATGTGGATTATTACGCGAGTCCGGTTTGATATCTGATCAGGTGGAGGCGTCATAATACCGTGAAGCAATGTATAAACGTGTCTTACCAAGGATCAGCATAATTTAGCTTTTAGACAAGTCAAGTACGTATTTAAGTGATTAATCTAACCACCTATGTTAATTGCATGTAAAGAGGCTTCTTATGGACCACTAGACCTTATACGGATTCTACATTACACTACTTAGCACGTTGGATAGAAATATTAAAATCTAATCCAATACCTACGAGGATAACAAATAAGGCTTCCGGTGATATTGAGTTTCTCCCTGCAGAGGGTCTCCACAAGGTGCTGAGCCAAATACACTAGAAACCGAACCCTTAACTTTGTCATGTTACAAGTACGACATTGAACTCAAGTCAACATCTCATAAGGTTAAGTGTTCCAATGCTCCCGTGAGACACGGTGCGGAGCCAAAGCCACTAGAACACGTATGCCTAACTTTACAACAAACCACACAAGGCTCTACACTAAGGCATGCTTCAAAACAGGCTCTAAAACATGATTCTACTATTATGGGCACTTTGGTGCCCGCCAACAGCTAACAGGAATATCCTGTCCAGTTCAGGTGACTTTGGCACCCGCCAAGCTTCCTTGGCGCCTGCCAAATGTAAACATAGCTCTCTATCCACCTTTGGCACCCGCCAACAACAACTGGAACTCTCTGTCAAGGCTTGGCACCCGTCAACTGTCCTGGTAGAGCTGTTAAATGAACCGAGCGTCCGCGTACAAAGGTCGAACTCGACTCGTTTAAGCTCATTCAAGATTGTTCGTTAATGATATCGAGTCGTGCTTTATCGGTTTTTGCTACTCGTTTACTAAACGAGCGAACACGAGCCTAGCTCGTGAACGCTCAATAGTGTTCACGAGCTTATGTATTATATAATATATACACATTAACACATATCACATATGAATGAGCCGAGCCGAGCCGAGCTCGATTTACCAATGGCTATAAACAAATTACTATTAAACGAGCCGAGCCGAGCTCGATTTTGAGCATGTTCGTGAGCTTGATCTCGAGCTTGAGCTGGAACATTTTTCATACTTATCGAGCCGAGCTCTAACGGTTTTTCTGGCACGTTTTGTTAACGAGCGAGTTCGAGTTGACTCGATTATCAAACGAGCTCGAGCTTGAACTTCAGCTACTCAGCTCGTTAACAGCATTATGTCCTGGGCGCCCGCCAACAACTAACAAAGCTCTTTGTTCACTATTGGCGCCCGCCAAACACCTCAGATCTGTTTGAAGAAGAAATGATGCAATTCGAACCCATTTCACTTCTAACACTTAATACAATGATTTCTAGCAATTTATACAAGTGATAAACTAGATTCGAAGCTAATAACACCCATAGATTCGATTTGAACACCCATTTACCCCGAATCTTGATCAAAAGATGATTTTTTTTTTCCAATTTGGGCTTCAAGCGCACCAAGAACACTTGAAGATCCAACTTCCAACTCGAAATCTTGCACCTAAAACGTGGATTCAAGGTTGTTATAACCTCTTAAGAAACTTGAATCCAAGTAAGAAAACATGCAACCATTGAAGCATCAGAAATCAATTAGATCTAGAATGCTTGAAGAACCTTACTTGGTTTGGGGGAAGACTTATTCCTTCCATGGGTTCTCCTTCTTCTTCTTTAATTTAGGGTGAAAGATCTTCAAAACATGGATGGTTCGTAAGAAACTTGAGTTTCCTCCCAAGTTCTCTCTTTCCCTCCCAACTCTTTTCTCCCTAGCTTTTTCTTTCAAGAACTTTGACAATGAAAGAATGATGAGGGAGTCTGGGTGTTGGGTGTGTTAGGGAAATTGGCTTTTCCGATTTTTCCCTAACTCACCAACCCTTATTACCCTTCTAATTCTTTTATTTTAAAAAGAGAATAATGAATATAAGGAGATAGGAAGACCGAAAGGTAAAACCGACCTTGAGTGGAACTTGGTTTCTTATTTGGGGTTTATTGATTGTCTTTGCAACCTAGAGCTTCATCATGTTGAGTCATTAGGTCTAGAGTTTCTTTAGAGGAAGGAGGAGACATAGAGTAATCACGGATACTCGTATGAGGGGTGATTTCTATATTAGAGGTTTGCACCGATAACACACACTTAAGCACCATTGGATTATTAGAAGGTTGTTCATTCTCATGATGTTAGAAGAGTGATCATCGCATTGTCTTGGCTAGGCCTCTTATCATTTGATTTTACCTCTTAGTTTAGTTGTAGTTGATTGAGCTTAATAGCTTGATCTTGAACACCCTTTACTTACTAGATTTTGTTGATTTGGACCAAAATAATATAGTAGATGATTGGTAGTTAACTTCACAATCCTCGTGGGAAACGACCTTGACCATTGACTAGACTACAATTAATTGACCCGGTATACTTGCCGGAGATATTGGACACCGACAACAATTGAATATCATACAATATCATAATTGGTTTGTTAAACAAAAAAATATATAATAACAGAAAAGCCATTTATTCTTATATGTATAAACATAAAAGCATTGTAGAAATGATCCGACCCGGTCGGATCCGGTCTAACTCGATTAGGTTTAGGGCACCACACCAACATGTTCCTATCTTGAATAATATTTCTTAATCATAACATAAATCCATTTTCATCTTCATCTTTATCTTCATTTTCATTTTCATCTTCATCTTATTCATATTCATTTTCATCTTTTCCAAGCTTTTGGGTAGCGAATAATTCCCTTCTTAGTGATTGCTTCAAAGTAGTTGAAGCACACACGTAATCTAAATTAAACTGTTGAAAGTAAATGCTGTAAAGTAAAATGCAGTAAGTAAATGAACACAAAAGTTTATAGTGGTTTAGGGTGGTGTAATCCCTTAATCCACTCTTCTCCTGTGATGATTGGAGGAATACACTATTTTCTTTCACCAATACAATAGTTATGATTGTCATTGGCTACAAAAGCTTCACAATCTACAAACTTTCACTCCCTGACTACAAAAGCTTCAGTGACTCAGTCTTCCACACCGTTCCTTGGGAACAAATCCTTCAGCAGCTATCACTTCAAGGTTACAATTGCTTCTTAGATAATCTGATTCAATTGCTGCGAACTGGTGTGAATAAGATTCACAGGAAGGTCTGATCAATCTCAGTGCTTGATTTGAATTTGAATCTTTTATCTCTGAGTTGATCTTTTCTGGATGTGTCTTTATAATTCAAGATTTGAAGGCTTGTTAATTTGATAGAGTTTCAGCACTTAGTGTTCTTGATGTTAATCGTTGTTTTCTTTTCTGTCAATGCCTTCTATTTATAGCCGTAAATTCTTGATTTGAATTTCCGTCCGTTGGCTATTTAATTCTCAGAATCATCCTTGATTCTAGCATGATTTAATCCTCCTTGATTTTGGTGATCCGGATTTTCTTCAAACGTTCATCATAAAATCCATCATTGATTGATCCTGCATTAATTTCTTGATCTTCAATTTAATCATATGGCAGATTTCATAAGTATTAGATTTGACTTACTTGGCTGCTCTGACTGTTACTTCGCCGTTGAGATTCTCTTCACTGTTATTCCTTTAGTCAGCCGGCAGAACTTTCACTTAGCCGTTTGCTGTTTTTGTTCTATCTTTCTTTCTCCTTTGATTCTCAATGTCCAATGTATGTTTGTACTTCACCGATCCTTGATTTGGGTGAGATCAGTGTACACCATATTAAAAGAATAGATTCCATCACTTGTAATATATCTTAGACTTACCCAAGGTCATCACAGACTTCCTTGGTTGTATGCCAGTCCATAGGTCTTCACTTCACTGTGTTGGTTCCTTGGCTGTTTTCTCTGAGCTGGTCCAATTTCTTTACTGAGCTGGCTTACCAGTCTATTACAATGCTTGTTTGACTAAACTTATACAACATGTCAGACTCCTAAGTAAAGCCTATACAAACATTACTACTCATTTAGACTTATTTCAGGCCTGCTATAACAACTAGTATGATCATCATCAAAACAATAAAATGTTCCGAACAATTTCCCCCTTTTTGATGATACAAAAACCCTCATAAGCCTGAATATAAGTTCAATCAATTAAATATAATAAGTAGAATAAAACTCAAAATCTTTATTCATCCATAAAGGGCATAAAGTTGTTCAAAAGTATATTTAACATTATTACAGTCTACTAATGTTTTACTTGTTACCCTTAGAGCTTCCAGCCTTACCACTGCTTTCCCTCTTTTTGGCAGCATCATGCCATTCTTCCAGAATCTTGTTTGTGGCCTCAGATACTGTTATGATTGTGTCAAGTTATTGCATAGCATGATTCAGAGTCTGATCCACAACTTTCAGTTGTTCAGCATGATTTTCCAATTCGTCAACCATTGGAATTAGCCTATCATCAACAACACTTGCCAGATGCTCCATTTCTGTGTGGACATGATGTGTGATAGCTAGATGTAGTTGAATTATCAGATCCTCTTGCTTTTCTATCAAAGCATCTTGGACCTCAATGTTGCTGATCATAGGCTCAATGTTTTGCTCCATTGATGTATAACCACTCCTCAGTGTTGTTTGAAGATTTTCCCAACTGAGAGTTTGCTTTTCCATATCCACAATCACAGGATTAATATCCAGATGAAATGATATGTCTGGATGGTCAGTGGTGGGTTGTGCTGTCTTTGAGTGCGATTGCATCATCAGGATCTTCTATAGCTTGCTCTTCTTCAATCTCCATGTCAGATGGAGATTGTTGGGGGTTGCTCGATTCTCCAAGTCATGGTGGGGACTTAATTTCATCTTCATCTACTGGAACTTCAACTTCCTCAGCAACAGGAAAGTGTGGATTTGCTGTCATTCCCCATTGCTTAGTGCTGGGGGTCCTTATTGAGTCTACGGGTGGTGCTCTCTCAGCTGATCCACTCAGCGGATTTCCAACAATAGTCATACTCATTTGGATGACATCCTGGAGTGTCAAATCATCATCAAAATCTTCATTCTCTTCTTATTCTTCATCTTTTCATCATCAGAAATTGTTACTTGATCTTCATCGATTCTCTGTCCTCCAACATTTCTTTTCACATTTATGGTACTGGATCTGGTTCTAGGCCTGGAGCCAAAAGTGCTTGCTTCAGTCTGCTTCCTCTTCTTGTCATCATTCACATAGGTGAACATCATCTTTAATTCATAAAGTTTGTGCAGGTGAATTGGTTTCACCTTCATGCAGTTAAGTAGATGTTGGAGAGGAATTCCATAGGATTTCCTTTCCCAGAGCATACCTTTCTTCTGATGTCCTTTCTTGATAGCCAACTTGCCAGTATCAATCTCACATTGTATTTGCTCCTTCAACCTATTGAAAATGAAGGTTGACCAGTTGAATTCAAGGCCTTGATAGATAAAGGCCATTAGTCTAGTCCTTACTTCGGTCATGCCATGCATTGATCCTTTCTTTCCTTCAATACTTTTGATGATCTGATGGGTAAATTCTTCAAAAGGTTGCTTGAGGGACGATCTTGGACAGTTAAACTTCTTGTTTGCAAGATCTGGGTTCTTGGATGTCTCTGTCTAGAAGGTGTCAGTGTAAATTTCCACATTCTTTGCTTCTGAGGGTCCGGTGATGGGGAGTTTGAGATACATATTGAGCAGACCTGGTGTGATTACAACTTACCTTGTGCCAATAGTTGAGACAATAGTGTCAAGATCTCCCTCCTCCTTGCGTGGAACAATTTGGCATTTTGCCAAAAAGTAATCAAATTATCATTGCAAATGTGGGTGATGAGGGATTTAGGAAGGTCATCAGCCCTATGTTGTTGCAACCATCCACTAAACGCTTTTCTTGGTCAACATTTCCGCATAGACTTAGGTAATGATCAGATTTAAAGAAAGAGCCGGTGACAATTGATTTCTCATAGTCTCTTCCGAATTTCTTGGTGAGGGAAGACAAAGCCATTTTTGTAAAGTTGAGTGTAGAAAGCTTTGAAATTATTGGAGAATATAGGGTTTAAGAATTTCAAAGATAGCGTAAAAAGTTCATGGAAAATCCGAAGTGTTGTTTATATAATGGAGATTTGAGTGTGTGAACATGATTGAATATGGAGAGATTTTTGTGGAGTAATGGCGTGATTTGGTGTATATAAATCACAGTAAACAAGGGTAATGGGAGAGTGGATTGAGGTAAGTAAAATTAAAGCCCGGGAATCGAGGCATTGCCGTCATTCCCTTCTTCAAATAATAATCTCCATAAATCCTTGTGTCTGATTAAAAATCCACGTGTGTAATCTTCATAAAATAAATGCTCCATGAATCTCTAATTTTCCACATGTATAAAACTTGATTCATTTCACACTTCACTTCGTTGTTTTCTCCATTGCGTTGAGCGGTTGAGTGACTTGGCTGATCACTAGACCGGTGTAGTAGCCTATTTAACAAATGTTCCTAACAACTATTGAAGTGGACTTCGTTGGTACCAGTGCCTTACCTGCCAAGTGAGCGCACCCAAAATGGCAAAGGTTTAGTCAGCTGGTGAAGTCACTTCGTTGATTACTCCAGTTAGCTGCTCCTTGTGAATTAATCAATTTCAATCATTCCTAACTCAGTTCTTAACTTAAAAAAGCTTTCATGACTGAGTGGCTTTGTGAGTATATCAGCCAATTGATCTTCTATAGATATGTACTTCAAGATTACATCTCCTTTTTCAACAACTCTGATGAAATGATGTCTCACATCATTATGCTTTGTTCTGGAGTGAAGTACTAGATTCTCTGTAATTGATATTGCACTTGTGTTATCACACATGATAAAAATTGTCTTTTCTTCTACTTCATAGTCTCCTAGTTGTTGTCTGATCCAGAGTACTTGTGCACTGTGACTACCGCCGCTATATATATGCGCTTCAAATTGTTGAAGTAGGTATGGAATTCTGGTTTTTACTAAACCATGACACTAGTCTGTTGCCTAGTATCTGACAAGTTCTTGAGGTGTTTTTTCTATCCACTTTACATCCAGCATAGTCTGAATCTGAATAAGATATCAATTGAATCCACCATCTTTTGGATACGAAATTCCAACATTTATTGTATGCTTCAAATATTTGATGATTCTCTTTGCTGCTAGTAAGTGAGATTCTTTTGGTTGTGATTGAAATCTTGCACATACTTCTACTGCAAATGCAATATCATGTATGCTTGCTGTTAAGTAAAGTAGTGAACCAACAATTCCTCTTTATAGATTTTGATCCACATCCTTCCCATTTTCATCTTTCCCAAGAATAATCCTGGCACACATTGTTGTCTCTGATGTTCCACTTGTGTCCATTCCGTATTTGTTTATCAAGTTATTTGTGTATTTGGCTTGATTGATAAATATGCCATCTTTCATCTGCTTCAGTTGTAGTCCTAGGAAGTAGTTTAGTTCTCACATCATGCTCATCTAAAATTTTCTTTTCATTAGGTTTGCAAATTTTTCACATAGCTTCTCATCTTCTGGTCTAAAAATGATGTCATCCACATAAATTTGGACAAGTAGATTGCTTGATCCATCTAATAGCTTGAAAAGAGTCTTGTCAATGGTTCCTTTGCTGAATCCATTGTTTAGCGACGTGATTAGTGGGCATAGCCAATCAATAGTTGTATATATATTGTGACTGTTTATAATGAAAAATCAAGGGAAAATCAATTCCTGACATGGTATCAGATACATTACTACACAATAAACTCTAATTTTTTTCGATACTCACTGCTCTTCCCACGATTGTCTTCCATGGCACAAGACAGGAAAATCGATTTCACGTCTCCATTTTATCTCGGCTCCAGTGACCTACCCGGAAATTTGATTACTCACGTAATCTTGCAAGGAAATTCCGGTGACAAATCAAAATTATATTGCACTTACTGTAACAAGGTGCAGGTCGTATGAAAGCTGCAAATGCTCGCGGGAAGGCTAGCAACGTCCGTGCCTACGCTGTCCTTCGCAGCAGCGTGACAACCGGTGGTTCGACGGCCGGGGACGTCAGTTCTGGTGGCGGGAGTGAAGAATCATAGTCAGTAAAGAATCATAGTCAGTGAAGAATCAGATTTGAACTTTGCTGACTATGGTAAATCATCATCAAAATGTTTGAATGCTTGGTGAGTCTTCTCCTTTACTTTAGATTCTTGATACGGATTCACCATGTTACCGAAACCGCTTCCTGTTTAATAAATTTGGAAGATATTGAAGCATGTCTAGTGGGCCAACCCGTTGGTGAACCTGTCTTGGCTACTAAGACAGGCCTTGTGAAACTCGTCGGCGAGTTAATTTGGAACATGTTTTATTCGTACCTAAATCATTGTGCAATTTAATATCGGTGTCGAAATTAATAGATGACTCTAAATGTTTTGTCCAATTCACCGACTCTTTATGTGCTATACAGGACCAACGTTCGGGGAGTCTGGTCGGAGATGGTAAACGAAAGTATTGTCTCTACTACTATCGAAGGATACCTACAGTGGTGCGGTGACGGATCTAGAGATCAGTGAGTTTGAGTTGTGGCATCGATGAATGGGCCATCCCTTTGGATAAAATTATCAAATTGGTACCCGCTATTATTTCCATAAGGGCAAGAAAAACTTTAAATAAAGCTTGTGAGTCGTTTGTCCACACACAAAACAAACCCGAGATAGTTTTCCTAATAGTGATAGTAGAGCCAATCGAATATTTGAATTAATTCGTTGTGATTTGTGGGGTCCATATAGAACACCCTCCTTAGGTGGTGCGCACTATTTTTTGACTTTGGTTAATGACCTTTCCAGGGCCATTTGGGTATATTTGTTACATTCTAAAACCGATGTATCTAATTTTTTTTTTCGTTTTTGCCATGATCGAATGGCAATTTGATTTGATTGTTAAAATAGTAAGAAGTGACAATGGCATCGAATTTAACTGTATTCTACCATACTTTCACGAACATGGAATTGTTTTTCAAACTTCTTGTGTGGGTACTCCACAACAAAACAGAAGGGTCGAGCGAAAACATCAACATATCTTGAACGTAGGACGTGCCTTAATGTTCCAGAGTAATCTTCTGGTTTCTTTTGGGGCGAATGCATGCTTGGTGTTGTCTAGTTAATTAATCATACTCCTTCACAGTTATTGAAAAATAAAACCCCGTATGAGATTCTTTTTGGGAAAGCACCATGTTTCGATGAATTAAGAGTATTTGGATCGTTATGTTACGCTCATAATCAAAAGTTGAAATGGGAAAAATTCGCTCCTTGAAGTAGAAAACGTATGTTTGTTGGTTACCCTCATGGAAAAAAGTATTGGAAGTTATATGATCTTGAGACGGGTGAAATTTTCGTGTTCCGAGATGTTATGTTTTATGAAAATGAGTTTCCATTTGCCACCGATCCCCACAAAAGTGGTGTGGCACAACCACCTTGGACCCTAGTAACCACGTGGAAGTAAATGCCGAAATTTTTGATGACTTGGACAGCACGTTAGTGACCGGAGAGGGTGACCATCAAAATGAGGATGTTGTAGCTATTGTCGCACCTCCTAGTGATGCGGGTGAAGCTGTTGATCAACCAGCTGAGCCCGCCGCACAGTCTACTACTACACATGTGACCGAGAACACCTTGGGGCGTGGTTTGCGAGGTAAGCGTTCACCCGACTTGATGTGATCCAGCCCAAGAACACTAAAGAGCAGAGAAAAGATGGGCTTGGATGAGTTATTTTAGTTATTGGACTTGTTTTATTTTATTTTGCATTGAGTTTAGTTAATAAAGATCATATGGGCCTAAATGCATGTATGGCCCATCAAAAAAGGTGCCTATATAATATTATATTGGGTTAAGTCTTCATTTTTAGCAAATAAAAGCCATTCTTTTGGGATGAAATAGTAGTAAGGCCTATCAGAAAATAGGTCTATATGATAGTATATCAACTGAAGTGAACCGTGAAGGTATGGCTCGTATTTGCCCCAGGATCTATTGTAGGAACAATGAAAACTGTTAAACTTTGAGTGAAATATTATTATTTGAGTTCTTTTGAACTTGTGAGTGTTCTGAGTAGAGTATTCAAACCCGAACTTATCAAGGTCGTGAGCATACCTTGTGGCGTTCACAAACCGAGGTTCTTAGTTACAAGGATATCTAGGGGTCGAGGTCTTAATCCAAGGTTCTTAGATATATGGATATCCAGGGGTCGCGGAGCTCGCTTTTATTGTTCCTACAATCAAATCCTTGGGCGAATTCCGAATTGAACCTCCTCGGTTCACTTCAGTTGGTATCAGAGTGAGCATTGTAGGTAACAAATATCCCAAATTTTTTTTCTTTCTTTGATTTCGTCCATTATTCAAAAAACAATTATTGTTCTTGTTATTTCTTTAATTCGCCCCCCTCCCCCCAGCCAAGAACACCATAAATCTTTAAATCTTCATAATCCTATCCGGAAAACTTGAAGATTCTTCAAACCTTCAAACATTCCCCAAGAACCCTAATTTTCCAGAAAACTAATTATCCAAACCCGTTTTTGTATTAGTTCGTTCCCTAAACAACCCACCTTCAAACGACCTGAAATTTTAACCACAACTAAATCCACCTATTATCTACAATTTATCTCTTGACCCCATCTCGTAATTCCCATCCAATCATATTCAAAACTGCCCCACATCAGAGATTGTCCTGTCTGAAATTCTGCAGCCGTAGATCCGTTTCCGATTTCAATTTGAGTGGGTTATTCAAATCCACACCCCATCCAAATTTGTGGTTTTATAGGAAATTCTCTGTTCTACAACCTTTATACTTTGCGTTTTTCCAAATTCGCTGTAGTTTTGACGCAATTGACACCGTAAGACACTGCTATCAATCTGAAAATTCATGGCAGATTGCACCAGTTGCCGAGAAATGCTTGTTTGATCGACTTTTATAAGTCCAAAAGACCTGAAATTTTGATATTCTCTTTAAAAAGTGTTCCTATACAACCTTTTCCTTTTGTGTTTTTCCATTTTCGTAGTAGTTTGATCATTAAATACGTGGGTTTCACACCTTGGGTGTGAAACTTTTCACACCCGTGAAATTTTGCTGTCAAAAAAATTCATCCATTTGTCCTTTTTGCTTCCTTCTTTGCTCTTCTTTCGTACACCTTATTTCCTCCTAACCTCTTTAAAGCCTTTCAATCTCAGTCCTAGGTTCCAATTTAGGTTCTTTGGTTGTGATTGCTCGGTTTGCTCATTGTTTTGGTTTGTTCTACGTTTGAACTCTAAATGAGAGGAGTGATAAACACGAGAGAATTGTGAGGATATAAATATTTTGGTCATGGATTACTTCATATTTTATTCACATTGTCTTATTCGGTAGAGGGAATATGAGTTCTGCATTGATCACTATGAATAGGAGAATTTAGTTAGCATTGCGGTGGTTAAAGAGTTGAACTTGTGGACACATAAGCATCCTTGTCCTTATTACGTTGTTGATGGAGGTCGTCGGGTACGCGTTTCAAGAACAACAGGTGTTCCAGTTGACATTGGTGGCTATAAAACTGTCATATTATGTGATGTGTTTCCATTGACAGGTGAAGATCTGGTATTAGGAAAAGCATGGTTAGATGTGTATGAGGTAAGGTATAATTCTTCCCATACTCGGTATTTTCTTTTTGTGGGTGATATGGCGAGAAGTGTGTCCTTGAATCGCTACCCCATATACACGAGAGTGCTTTCAAGAATGCATAATCAAAAAATGTGGAAAATGAGAAGAGTGAGAGTCATGATATACAACTGAAGAAAGCTTCCAAAAGTGTGTTTTTTTGTTTTTTGCGGTCATTGTAAAGGGGATGACCATACTTTCAAGATTGTCTTAAATTCTTGCAAGAACTATGTAGAATTGACGAGAACTTGCTCATAACTTGAAACAGATTGCTAAAGTTAAAAACAAGAAAAGTAAGAGTGTGGTGGAGCTGGCGGATGAAATTAGTCATCTATTCGTTGTGGAGAAAGTGGAGATGGATGAGCCTGAATGTTGAAATAGTGTCCTAAACCCAATCGGGTTGGACCGGATCCGACCGGGTCGGATCATTTCTACTATTTTTTTATGTTTATACATATGATAAATGGATTTTCTGTTATTATATATATATTTTTTCGTTCAATGAACCAATTATGATATTGTATATATATAACAACGTCCTTAGTGTCAAACTGTGAAAGAGAAACCATGATAGTAATTATGGTTGATGCAATATCGACTCACTTTAAAAGGTTTGATACTTAAATGTCTTTAGTCGTATGTACCTTCAAACGGGACATTGGTGGTACGTTTAGACTAGGACGTATTGAATGTCTTATATCTTATTGAAGATAGGGATAGATCTCGTCTATCTAGGTGTAGAGAGACTTGGACTATACGTGGACATGGATTAGAGAATGCGTACGTCAAACCGACCAACTTACATTAAGTGTCGCAGTATGTGGCAGTTGTGTAATTATCCTGAGACAGGAATCTTCATGGCATCACGATATGTATTGTCATGCTTTGACACTATTGAGGTTTCCCCTAGCCAGGAGCCGATCATGCGGTAGTCATTGGGTGTGATACTAAAGCATGCGTAGGATTCATGTTGCTCGTCCGGAAATCGCGTATCCTATTATTTGGAGTAAATATCCTAAATGGCCTTCTTATAAGGATTGTCTTATTCTCGAAAGTCTTTGCAGAGCGGAATTATATTACTTCAAGAGAGTAGGATATCCAGATTATAAGATACGTCGTTGATGTTTGACACTCGACGTACGACCATATGGATATTGTAACAGCGATAGGATTCTATTTACACGGTAACTGTTTCATATGAAAAGGAGTAGTCATTGCATTTGACTCTTCCGATGATTGGGGGTCACGGTGTGTTGCTAGACGCTATTCCGTGATCGTTGGGTGTGAAAGGTATTTTTGTAAATGCACTTGTTGCCTACGGCCAACATATTCGGAAGCCTTTCGAGTCACACACGTAAGAACATCTAGCCGGATTAAAATGCGGTTATAGTGATAACCAAATAAATTAATATGGTAAATTAATATGGTGATAATATGGTAATTAAGATGGTAAATTAATATGGTGTTGTAGTGGTAAATTAATATGGTGATATTTATTTATTATGAATAAATTAAATACAAGATATTAATTGTGTTGATTAATTAAATATACATAATTTATGTACATGTCGAAAAATATATATATATGATATACATGTATTTTGAAAATTAATTAATCATAGCATTATATTAATTAAGAATATTCATGAAGCCAATTATTGACTATATGGGGCGCAGGTCTTATGTGTATATGATACAGTTGGATTGTGCAATTTAATTAATAGTATTAATATTAGATATTAATAATTTATGAAAAATAAATTTATGGTAATGAGATAAAGACAATCAATATTAGATATTGACAATATCTTGGAAATATTTAATATGAGATATTAAATTAAATGAGATAATTCAATCAAAGATACTTTCTATATTTTATTAGAAAATGTTTTCTTTCTCATTAATCTACTAGGAAGCTTCTCCCAATCTGATTGGGGCACAGTTGGGGCGCCACTTTCTCCTATAAAAGAAAGGGGTTGGCTAGCTTTTTGTACATCATAATTAGAAAGGTTCTAATTAACAAAATAAATTGAGAGCTTCTTAGGGAGAGATTTAGAGAGAGAAAAGGCCGGTCTAGCAACCGGATTTTTCTAGTAGCCATCCAAAGAGGATTCCGGCGAGGTGCTCGTGTGGATATTGATAGAGGCCGGACACATGGACGGCTCGCGCACTACTACTCTCTGTAGACGGTCAAAGCGTCGATCTTTTAGATCAAGCAACGTAACCACCGTCTACTAACTTAATATGTTTATTGCTTAAACGAAGTCGATCTTGGGTCAATAGGAAATAAATTTTGAATTACGATGCGTTCCCGCATTGATTTCCTAACAGTGGTATCAGAGCGAGTTTCGAGCTTAAGCAATAAGCATTAGTTAATTTGCATAGTAATTAAATCTAGATGTATATTTAAAATTCATGAAACGGAAAACAAAAAAAAATATTTAATTCGGGTAGGGCTGCTCGGCCGAAGCGGTGGCGCCCCACCGCATTATTGCCGCCGCCGGCGGCGGCCCTTGGGTTGCCGGCGGCTGGGGTGGTCTTGTGGTGGACATCGAATTTTGTTGTTTTGTGAATTTTTATGGTACATTGAAATCTCTTGTTGTTTAGTTGATGTCATGTGGGGCAACTGATGGTACAAATAGTTTGTACCATTGGGATGACATATGGCATGAAAAGTACCACTACACAATTTGTTGAGTAAAGGGTTTGACCTATGGTCCACAATAGTAGATCTAAGTTCAACCTAGGTCATTCCAAATTTCGTTTGGTATAGGCCTCGGTCTTTTTCAAAATTTTGATTTTAGAAAAGGCCTCGGAAGATGCCTTTTGGTTTTGGAAATCAAAGACATCCCTTATGGTTAAGAACAAAAAGGAAAAGAAACAAAAGAGATTTTGGGCCTGTTTGGTAACACAATTAAGTACTTATTCTAAAAAAAAATTAAATGGTAGTTACGATAAGTAATGTTTGATAAAAATTTAAAGCACCACTTATTTTATTCAGATCCTCTGAATCGCTTTGAAGAATTTTCAGCAACAATACTACTACTTATATCTGAATTGCTCCCCTCCCGTAAAAAAAGGCGCCCACGTTAATTGATCAGTTTCTTTTTTTCGTGCCATTTTTTTTTTTATGTTATGGAATTATCTTTTTTTTTTAAACAAGTTATGGCATTATCCTTCATGTACCACGTAAATATTTTGTTACAGAACTTTGCAATGTTTTTATTTCTTGTAATTGTTTTAGATGTCATAAAATATTTATTTTACATTTAATAAAATAAAAGCATATAAAAACTTATATATTATGAGGAAAGAATAAATTGCTCTACATTCATAAACTAGGTTGAAATAAAAATGCATGGATAAAATTGTAAACTTAACTATTTTCATATGACTATTGTTACCAAACACTCTAGTCAATTTCAGCACTTAAATAATTCAGTTTCTAAAGATATTCAGACTTCAGACTTCAGATTTCATACTTTAGATTTCAGACTTCAGTTTTAACAAACGGCCCTTAGTTTTAATTTTGATTTATTTTGGAATAGTTCTAATTAATTAAAGTTAAAATCGAAATCGTTTTAAAATTAATCTTTAATTTTTTTCGATTAAAATCATTTAATTGATTAAATGTTAATTAGTTAATTGATTAGATAAAATTATTTAATTGATTAAACGTTAATCGATTAATTAAAGAAGCAAAGATAAATTTAGATTTTATTTTTTTATAAGTATTGTATGGATTAGATATGTTAGATATAATATGATTATATGGACCCCGATTGATCATGGACTCAACCAATAGGATAGATGTGTATGATTTATTTTTCTGTTGGTTTAAAAATTGTTGTCTTAGGTCGTTATGAAGAACGTGACCTAGTTTACTTTCTGCATTATCTCATTCCCCGTTAGTCCCTCCCCTGTGTGTGCGGCGGGTGTATCTATTTTATTAGATAGAATTTCATGTAACAAGAATGGAGCAGAGGACGGAGACCAAAGAAAGACGAAAGATCCCATATGAGATGGCACATTAAAGATCCTATTGGCGGTTGCAGATACCCTTAGATTGTGACCCGCGGTTTCGTCAGTTTGTATCCGAAACCGCATTTAGGAAAAGTCCATGATCATACCGGTTACTTTACGCATTTATTTATTTTGTGCTTGTATTTATTTTATATAATACGATAGATGCATGACTAGGCACGATCTAGATGAATGTGTAGGATGTATGTTTACAGAGATAGAAGTATTTGATGAGACCGTGATTAATTGAAATTAATTAAGTGAATTAATTTAAAATTACTCCCACAACAAAAATTATGTCGGAATTTTGTCTCTCAATATTATAATGACGGTGATGAGTCCTTGTTCGTATCCAACTAATCGGACCACGTCGGGAGTTGACCTACACTGGGTATATCGTTATTATTGAGATATAATCGTAAGAGATCTCGCGAATATTGGGTTGTGACTTAACTAAAGTTTTACGGTGATTGGCCCATGTCAGGACCGTCTAATTTTAAAGACAAGGGGTTGGCTATCACATAGTGATGTGAAATGTCAAAGAGTTGACTAGTCAACCATCAAGAATCGCATAGAGATGTGATTGGTAAAGTGTTACCTACTTGTCAAAATATCTCAGTTGATCGGCCCACGCCGGGAATCGGGGTAACTAGATGAGATCTTGGCCACTAAAAAATTTTGGAATTTTTTTTGAAAGACAATTGGGAGTAGTTGACTAGTGGGAGGAAAATCAAAAACCAAAAAACCATTTTTGATTTTGTATGTATAAACAACAACACTCTTTTTTATCTTTATTTTTTCGTGTTAGTTTTAGCAAGCTTTTATTTATGTTTTTTTTATTCTCGATTAGTAAAACCAAATTATGACTGTTACTTTTTGAGAAACGTTCTCAAATATGTTTAAGTAATTTTAATCTATTTAAAGTAAGCAATAACACGAGCAACCTCGTTATAGTAGTTAGAGACAATGAGCTACTTATTTGATGGAGTGCTCCAAGACTTTAATTATTAATGAAAAACGGAAGCTCATGATATGATTAAATCACTTGAAATAAGTTTCAACGAATTAATCATATATTGGATACGATCCAATATGATCATTTTGTCATACGATGACAATCAATTCAAACTTTGGATAAGAATGGCCACATCAAATTTTGGAAAGGTTGTTTTGAAAGTTGTAAGATTTAAGTATCGACTTATTTCTTTAATCATTGCTTGAAGATTAACTAAATAGTTCATGTTTTGAATATGATTCAAAAGGCTAAATAAACTATCTAATAAACACTGAATTTTCTTTATGAAAGGAAATTAAAGACATAGCTCTTGTGATTTTTCTTAAGATTGAAGTAAGAAATATTCACCCAATATGATCATTTTGTCATACGATGACAATCAATTCAAACTTTGGATAAGAATGGCCACATCAAATTTTGGAAAGGTTGTTTTGAAAGTTGTAAGATTTAAGTATCGACTTATTTCTTTAATCATTGCTTGAAGATTAACTAAATAGTTCATGTTTTGAATATGATTCAAAAGGCTAAATAAACTATCTAATAAACACTGAATTTTCTTTATGAAAGGAAATTAAAGACATAGCTCTTGTGATTTTTCTTAAGATTGAAGTAAGAAATATTCACAAGTGCTTAAGGGATTAAAAAGGAAAGTTAGGGCATGTGCTTAAAATTAGAGATCTTATCGAAGTCTCTTTTCTAGGCAAGTGTGTTGAGATAAATCAATCTAAATTCAAGTCAACTCTTACATATATGATATCTTACGACTTACGAGTATGATTAAAATTAGAAGGATTAAATACGGAATACACTAAGATACAAAAAGTGAAGCAAACGATGCAACATTTTCGGTATTGTATTTTGAATCCAGTAAACCGATATAGGACCAAAATAAATGTTATTGTGTTCCGGTTCTTATAAAGAACACGAGTTCAGTTATTTGTTAGGATTTAGTAGACATATTCAATTGTAAGGAATAAATGTTGTTCCGATAAAGTTGAACGATCACTAAATCTAACATACTAGATTACGGTCACTTATAGTTGATATATGTGATGAAATCTCAACCGAGTATTTGTATGACTGTTATCCTTGATATCCGTGGTTGTTCTATACATAGTCTCTTTTGAAGAGAAACGTGTGATCAAATGTCATTCTGATGATGTCTGAACCTGATGTCGCGCTTGTAAGTCGCTTATACTAGCAAGAGTATTAGGTCAAATTATAGCATAACAACGGCGAATCAAATTCGATCTCACAGAGACAATGCAACTCAAGTATAAACGAGTCTAACATAATTAAGAAAACAAATATGGTCATCGACCAACAATAAACCTAAAAGAAAAATGGTATTCCTTCCCCATCCCACTTATCTACTAATTAACTTGGTCTAGTTAATCCTTATGCTTACTTCCCCACATAGTTTCCTTAAATCAGTCGAACGTTTTAATTCAGTTTAGCTATGGGTGCATATTCTAACCCTATCTCTGTAAGGACATCAGACAATCTATACGCAACTAACCTCCTTCGTTGGTTGTATTAGCCCATACGCAATAAGTTCTAGAGATGCCGGCACGAGACCGAAGACCTCCCTAAGCAGCTATCGACTATGACTAGCACATTCCTAGGGATCCATCAAGACAATGTCCAAATTAACACTTCACTAACAGTGCTTCAAGCTAATTTACGAATTAGAATATTAGATTGGCTAGACCTAATGAATCATTTTATTTGTTCCTGTCGATCAACGTAGCTGACGTTGAATCTCCATATTAGGGTTACCTAAAAGTTGTCGCGGTAAATCAGTATAGACCGCCAATTTACCGGGGGAGGTGGTCCTTATTCTAGAATCTACATTGCTTCGTTCTAATTAATTCAAGTAAATTATGGGGTTGTTAAACATGCATACTAACTATAACTCGTAACTACCAAGTAGATCTACCATAATAAAGACATAAAGGAACGTTCAAAGCTTCATACCTTTGATTATGGGGATCTAGCTTGATCTACTCAAGCTAGAGATAGTAAGGAGGGAAGGAAACCGTAGAACAAATCACCAAAAGCTGAAGAAATTCATTTCATCAAACTTGATAATAATGTATATGAAAATATATCAAAGTATTGTCTTCTCTCTTTACAATCAATTATGTGGCTTTATATAGATACATTAGCCGACTTATGACCCAAATAAACCCTAACCGACCTAGTAGATGCGGCAGACTTCAGTTTCGTGTCCTCCAAGCCCTCGATTAATTGGGCCTAGCCCATGGTTAATCGGGCTTATTTTTCTTCTTTTTTCTGGAAGATTTCTTCCTGGACATCCTCCATTTGGCCCAATGCTCTTCCCTCGGTCCAGATCCTTCCTTAATTGCTCCGGATTTCGGTACATCCTGAAAAATGCATAAAACAAGACAAAACATTACCAGATCCTCGGGATAATAACACAAATGCAGAATTATGGACTTAGGAACATGAACTTGGTATTTAACACATATTCTCCACAATAAATAAGCCTATCTACCTTCTTTAGAGCAAGATTCGGGGTGAATTTTTAGTTAATTTAATGGTGCATTTAGAACGTTATCAACTACCCCCCACTTAGTTTTTTATCATCCTGAGCAAAAAGCAAAAAAGGAAACAATGCCTCACATAGCTAGGATAAAGATCATGCCACTCATATCCATCAGTTACACATTAAACAATACTCATGCCATGAACCAATGTGTGTGTGCAATGACTCTCAAGCAACAGTGACGCATACAGAATCACATTACATCAACAAGTATTTCGGGCAAAACACATATCACACATCATTCCATAAGCTTCCCATTAATCATTACCTACCAATGCACCAATGTGTCGTGTGATACATCTTTTGTGAAAGTGCATCCAAGAAAAGATTGAAGTTATAAAGACCCCACAATCATTACTTACCAATGTGCACACTCGCTCATCTTGCCTTCAGATTTAGGTAAACAACATGAAACCCTACTTGGGCCGGGCAGACCTGGGGACCGAGTAGTACTCTTAGGTCCTCGTTTGTTTTATTTGCTCTTTCCCTCTTATTTTCTTTATTTCTTCTTTTTTTTTTTCTTTTTTTCCTTTTCTTTTATATATCTTTTTTTTTATAAAAATAACCATGCGTTTTAGCTCCATCGGCTCTGCTCTCTCTTTTTCCGCTCTCACTCACAAGCTTGTTTTGTCTCGGTTACCTTGTTTGGCATGCTAGTTGCTACCCTCCTCTTACAACAAAGGGTTAAAGTATAAACACTGACAAATTATAGATTCCCGGTCTAGGATAACTCTTTGTCTGATCTAAATACTTCTCACTCAGATTTCATGCTCAAAGATTGAATGCAAATGGCAAATTAACAATTAATAAGTCACTACTTCATGCAGCCTGACACGTGCTCATTCTTCCATACTAAATTGAATAATGCTTCATCTGTATCACATACTGAAGAATCGAGTCATACGTGCTTTAAAAAGGGTGGTTCATAACAGAATGTATGATTAATACGTCACTACTAAAAACATGGACATGACTCTCACCTAAGGGTTGTGAAACAAGGACATAATTAATTGGCTTAATTTTCTCACTTAGAATGGATCAAAAGTCTATGTGGTGAAAAATGCATCAAAGAGAATTAATATAATCTAGCAATTTGGAATATCGTGTTAAAAAGTTAAGTGACGTTCCTACCCCCCACTTAATCGAAATATTGTCCTCAACGAGAAGATGAAAATAGAAAATGAAAAGGAACTTAGCTTCGGTTAAGCACGGAGCACTGTAAGTGAATGGATCACCAAAATTGCAACGGGCGTAAGAAGTCCTTGAAAAAAAATCTACGCTAAATATCTCAAACAATCCAAAAAGAACATGGGTGACAATAACCGGATAATAAAATTGTGGCAATAAAAGAGAAATGAAATTACTCCAAACAATTTAAGCCGACAAAATCATTATAATATTAAAAAGTTTGCTACATACTAGATAGGAAAAACAAAATAAAAATAAATACTAGAAATGGAAAATAACAACAATGAAAAAGAAAAGAAACTAGTCCTCATCGAAATATTCCTCCCAGTCATCTCTAGGCTCGAAACCAGGAGGTGGTCCTGAAGTTGAGGCAGCAGTAGCGGAAGAAGATGCTCCGTGATGTGGGGCAGTCCTAGGTGGTGGGGTCGAAGGAGGAATTCCTACAAAGTCCATCATACGATCCATCTTGCGATGCAGACTCTCAATCTCTCTTGCATTCTCCTCAATCAAAGCCCTCTGAGATCGAGGCCCTCCGTGGACCGGAGTGCGTTCTCTTTCAGCTCTCTAACCCACTCGTCTAGGTGTTCTCAAAATCGACTGTGAACTGATCTTCGGTTCAGGCTTTTCCCAATCGTCACTGTCCAGAACTGGAACCTCGTTCTCCACAGTGAACATATCTATCACAGGCCCATAAGGCAGCTGCTCTAGCTCGGACTCATCGGCAATCTCCAGAATGCGGCTATTCATCATGATGCCGATGTTAACTGGAGATTCCTGCTCCAGATAGAACATCAATTCTTCCCGCCTCGGTGTAACAGATGCCGTATGCTTGGTCGGCAGAAGGCGGGAACAGATGAATCTGTTCAGCATCTTCATATCCCAAGATAGGTCATTCTCTAGGAAGATGGTGGGTATAAGAGTAATGGTGGTGAGGGGATTGAGGGGTTGATTGATGGGATATAGGAGGTAGAGTAATGGTGGAGGTGGGAAAGGAGGAAATGATAGAAAATAAGGAAAAGTGGGTGGCTGCTTTGACTGGTGGGTAACCTATGCAACGCGTGTCCATCGAAGGGTCTGATCTAAAATCTGACACACAAAAACCGATAAAACCTAGCTCGATAAACCGGGGAATATGCCTGATTAATCGGGGCCAACTTTTCTCCAGATTTTCTCAGCTCCTGTTTTGCACACCTTACATTAACTTACTGCTCAATCCTGACCTCAAATCACTAGTTCTTACTCCTTCTTTTGTTATTTCCGACTCGATCCTAACCTACTTCACTAGAATCCACAACGAGTAAAAAAAACCATCCCAACATCCATCACTTTCAAGCCTAAGGGTGCGGTAGGATGAAATAAAGCTCGTCATTTCATCCGGGTACTTTTATTGACTCATTTCCTATATAAGGGTTCAAGAGATAGTTCTGAGTTTATAGTCGCCAGCTTGACTTTCTTCGGATCCTCACTCATTCAGGGGTTGAGGCTTTAACTCGCCAAACCTCCACTCTAGAGGTCTTAACCATCGTAGAACCCTTCTGAGCTCTTCTCCTGGCACGCCTTTCCCTTTTTGCTCGTGCACTAGGTCTTCCCCTGCTTCGAGAGTTAACCTTAACGCCTAGGGATTCCATATTTTCCAATGTCAGCTCTACTTCATTATGCCTTACAGAAGCACTAACTTCCGTGAGCGTATTACTATGACCCTTTTTCCTTATGTTCTCTAAGCAGTACTCTCATAAACTTGTGCGCACATGTTTTTACAAAAACCTCTCGATGCTTAGTGTTAAGGGTCAATTTGTAGTGTTTTATAAGGATATATTTTATATCAATATTCCCCATATATGGATGTTTTTCGTAGAATTCGAGCTTACAATCGATTAATTGAGCAAATGACGTTTTGAATAGTTAAAATGCAAAATCGAGTAAATATCATGGTTTTATTATCTATTTTGTATGGTTTTACGTTTTGCTCGGTTTTGTCATCTTTTAGGTGCACAAATGTGGAATGGAAGAGGTCTAAATGATGTTTGATTGAAGATTAAAGTGGAAAGAAAGAGATACAAGAGGATGAAGATGAAATAAAGCTTGGGAAAATCCCGAAACGACTCGTAATCTGACGGGCTAATCAAAAGGCGTTTTCGAAGAAGAGTCCTTAATGAAAGTTGTAGAGTTTTCCGAGAGCTTTTTATGAATTTCGGATCATAATTTTTGGAGGTCTACAACTCAAGATATGAATTTTAGAAGTTTCATTCCTAAATCTATATTATTTCAAACCGACATACATAAACCCTAATTAAATAGAATTTCAGCCACAATTACTTTATATTATCTATATATATGCGCATGCATTA
Organism: Gentiana macrophylla; assembly: GCA_026214975.1. Classification (NCBI taxonomy): domain Eukaryota; kingdom Viridiplantae; phylum Streptophyta; class Magnoliopsida; order Gentianales; family Gentianaceae; genus Gentiana; species Gentiana macrophylla. The sequence goes on along the minus strand of CM047809.1, from coordinate 28,087,403 downwards.
TCCCATAATTATAATAATTCACCAAATTATTCTTGCACATTACAAAGAAAAAAAGTGGTGTTTTGAGTCTCAGGCGGTCACCCGAGCCTTGTGCTCGGGTGATCCGGGTTAGATTAGATGTAGTTTTTTTTCCGTTTTCGATTCATGGATTCAATCATGTACCAAACCTCGTGAGATTATTTATTTAATTTATTCAATCCTTTTTATTTTCATGATCTTTAATTTATTTTGTATCTTTTTATGATTATGATGCTATGTGTGAATTGAATCGGGAGATCATTTACGATTGATAGTTACAACATACGGAAGTTGAGTAACGCTAGATCACTATAGAAAGATAGGATCTTTAATCATTAATTATGTGACAAATTAATTGGTTAATTATCTAGGTTGTTAGATTCTAAAATACGAGAGTTAACCTGAATCTACACCGAGTTTTGTTTGGTAAATCGATCTCAACATTCGGAAGATGAGAGATTGATAAATTGGACTCACTAAGGAATTAGAAATCCATAGCTTGAGATTAAATTCACTAAGGAATTAGGGATTTGTATCTCGTGTAAAGGTGAAACCACAATTTGAATTAAAATCATGAGATGAACTAGGATTGAAATCACTTGGTTTGTGCACTGTTTGATCCCATGTATCTTTAGTTTAGTTTAGGTTGTGTTATTTTATTTCGTAGGTTAGATTTATTTTAATTGCTCTTTCGTTTATTTTATTTGTTCTTTCGTTTATTCGTTTTTCCTAAGTAACAATTGAAAGGAATTAGTGAAATTAGATTCAACATCCCAATTCCCAATTTCCCTTACTCACTTCGCTCTACTATCAATTACCCGGTATTCGGCCGGTTAGGAGTTAGTTTTGCATGGTAGTTAGGGTTTATAAATTTTCTTTTGTTTAATGATGCAAAATCTCTCCAACACTTAGGCCTCTCCTTTTCTATCTCCACAATTTTCACGTCTCTAGAACCATAGGTCATCATGCAACGTTCAGGCCTATTGTCTGGGGCCTCTAGGATCTTAACGGTTACAACATCATTATAGGTCCTAAGAGTTATCTCCTCATTATCGAAATCCATGATCGCCTGGCTGGTCGCGAAGAAAGGACATCCTAATAAAACTGGGGCACTAGGATCTTCCGGTAAGTCTAAGACTGTGAAATCTATCGGGAATAAGAATCCTCCTGCCTTAATTGTGCAATTCTTTAGCAGACCGGCAGACATATATCTGGTATGATCAACAAAAGTCATGGACCAAGTTTGGTCCATGGTTACCTGAATCTTAAATTTTTGACAAAGGGAGAAAGGAAGAATATTGAAACTCGAACCGGAGTCGCAGAGCCCTAATCCAACAAATATACCGTTGATTGAGATCGGGAGTCGAAACATCCCGGGGTCTCCTAGCTTCACTACGGTATCAGAGTCCAGATAGTCTTCAGGTTCAGACTACATAGTATCAAGGTCCTCTTCCGGATCATCAGAATCGTAATCCAAAGATATATCTATCAACTTAATAGGGAACTCACCTGGACGATACATTTCATACTTTTTTAGGCTCTCATCGGCTTCCCGTTTAAGTGCTTCTTTTTCCTCCTCCACAAGTTTCTTATCTGCTTTATACTGCTTTCTGACTTTTGATCCTGGATACATGGAAATTGGTTTGATGTTCAATACTTTACGAGGCATTGTGCTTGACTTGTCTCACCTTTCTCAACTCCTGCTAAATGAATTTCTGAAGTTTCCCGAGATTCCTGCGAAAGAGACAAAAGAAAAACAAAGAAAATGGTTAGCAACTCCCGCATCAGTTAGGATTAGACCCAAGTGCTGCAGACCTACTAACGAAAACTAACACGGATATACACATAATCACAAAGGCTGTCAGAACTTGATTTTAACCGTAGGTAAATCGGGAGAAACCCACGATATACCAGGCTCAGAATCTCTTATTCAGGCAGTAAAACGATGCAGGTTTATTTCAGGATGACTCAAGACTCAAAACAAAAGATTAAAAGAAAGCAACAACTTCTTAATTAAAGTTAAAAACGTTTATTCTTGAAATTGGCCATTGTCCCGGGAAACGGCGGCAAAAAAATTGATGTAGTGCTTGTAAGTCGCTTATACTAGCAAGAGTACTAGGTCAAATTATAGCATAGCAACGGTGAATCAAGGTCGATCCCACAGAGACAATGCAACTCAAGTATAAACGAGTCTAACGTAATTAAGAAAACAAATATGGTCGTCGACCAACAATAAACCTAAAAGAAACATGGTATTCCTTCCCCATCCCACCTATTTACTAACTTGGTCTAGTTAATCCTTATGCTTACTTCCCCACATAGTTTCCTTAAATCAATCGAATGTTTTAATTCAGTTTTAGCTACGGGTGCATCTCCTAACCCTATCTACTTCCACTGTAAGGACAACAGACAATCTATACGCAAGTAACCTCCTTCGTTGGTTGTATTAGCCCATACGCAATAAGTTCTAGAGATGCCGGCACGAGACCGAAGACCTGCCTAAGCAGCTATCGACTATGACTAGCACGTTCCTAGGGATCCATCAAGACAATGTCCAAATTAACACTTCACTAACAGTCCTTCATGCTAATTTATGAATTTCGAATATTAGATTTTCCAGACCTAATGAATAGTTTTAATGGTTCCTGTCAATCAACGTAGCTGACGCTGAATCTCCAAATTAGGGTTACCTAAAAGTTGCCGCGGTAAATCGGTATAGACCGCCGATTTACCGGGGGCGGTGGTCCCTATTCTGGAATCTAAATTGCTTCGTTCTGATTAATTTAAGTAAATTATAGGGTTGTTAAACATGCAGATTAACTATAACACGTAATTACCAAGTAGATCTACCATAATAAATACATAAAGGAACGTTCAAAGCTTCATACCTTTGATTATGGGGATCTAGCTTGATCTACACAAGCTACAAATGGTAAGGAGGGAAGGAAACCGTAGAACAAATCACCAATATCTAAAGAAACTTTATTTCATCAAACTTGATAATAATGTATATGAAAATCTATCAAAGTATTGTCTTCTCTCTTTACAATCAGTTCAGCGGCTTTATATAGATACATTAGCCGACTTATGACTCAAATAAACCCTAACCGACCTAGTAGATGCGGCAGACTTCAGTTTCGTGTCCTCCAAGCCCTCGATTAATCGGGCCTAGCCCACGGTTAACCGGGCTTATTTTTCTTCATTTTTCTGGCAGATCTCTTCCTGTACTTCCTCCACTTGGCCCAATGCTCTTCCTTCGGTCCAGATCCTTCCTTAATTTCTCCGGATTTAGGTACATCCTGAAAAATGCATAAAACAAGACAAACAATACCAGATCCTCGAGAGAATAACACATATGCAGAATTATGGACTTAGGATCATGCACTTGGTGTTTAACACACATTCTCCACAATAAATAAGCCTATCTACCTTCTTTATAGCAAGATTCAGGGTGAATAAAGGTTAATTTAATGGTGCATTTAGAGCATTATCAGAACCATGTGATTATAAATCATGTGAGTAATACATATTTTATCTAAAGATGACTAAAATACCCTTTTATGAAAATGTTATAAATTCTAGAAAAATTATATAGATTCTAAACGTACCGATGTTTGTTGCCTTGTGACAACTAATGCCACAAAATAATTGTTTATTGATCTCTATGACTATTTTTAGAAATAGTTGAATGTTCTTAGTGAAATACAACAATTCGGAAAGCCTGAAAATTTCGACCTAGTACGAATATGAGATTGATGAACTACTTAGGAATTAGTCTTCAATTGGATTGAAGTAATTAATACCTGAAGGGTGTTTCAATAGTTATCTGAAAAGGAATAAGACCCCCCCCCCCCTTGATGGATATCATTTTGGATACGTAATCAGATTGTGCTTCTAAAATGGAAACAACACTCTATACGATAAATGTGTGATGTAAGCCATGCAATGTATCCCTTGCCTGTTTTGGGATAGTGCCCTTATACGAAATATATACTTAATCAAGTTCCAAAGAATAAAGGTTGAATAAATTCCATATCAGATATGGAATCGATGACATCAAATCCATCTTACCGATGATTTAGGGTTGTCATGCTTCTAGCAAGCAGGCAATGTCTGAAAGGCTTGGAGCTAGTATGACATATGGAACTTTGTGAAATATCTTAGTAAGTACGCTAGATATTATTTACTTGTCCGTGGAGCAAAAGGTGTTTGTCTCCAAACATGCTGTCTGCTAGAGGAAGTGTTTCTTCCAAATGAAACAGTGGAGTAAATCAAGATCTCAAAGGTTGTTTGGGAACCACAAATAGATATTCAACCATTGGAACATGAGCAGGCGCCGCATAGAGATGAGGTGTAGGACACTGCTCAGTGCACACAAGTATTCTATGAGTCTACAGATGACCACATGCCTGAAAGGGATGATGGTATGTTCATCTTGAAGAATGAAGATCTCACGGCTTATGCATGAAAGGCAAGATTAAGAGATATGGCTTGGAGCCATAGCATCTGAAGCAGATTCCATGTATGCCGACCGGGTTATAAACCTAGTCCGACTTACCCAAACGGAATGTCTCTGAAAGGTGTGGTTGGTCTTTATGAAGGACTAACATGGAACGGTAATAAGATTACTAGTTAAGCTAAGTTGATGTCTATAAGGCTATGAGGCCAAAACCTTGTAATTACCTTTATGCTACCATCTATGCTTAAGTCTATTCAGATAATGCTTGTTGTAGCTTCTTATCATGGCTATATGATAGTTTTGAAAACGTTGGACCAAAGGATTGATGTTCATAGTCGATTACATGATGTGTGAGTTCATGAGATCCATTTATGGACTTAAACAAGTTTCTCTATATAAGTTCTTTACTTTAATAATCAAAAGAGTTTGATTTGATCAAAAGTAAAGACATGCCTAGTGTGCAAGAGGGTTAGTGGGAGTGTTATGATTTTTGAGTAAGGTGTTGCATATCCTTCTCGAGAGTCGTTACCCCATGTCACAGTCAATTAATGTTTGGTAATTCAAGGACTTTTCAAAAGCTCTTAGAGGTTGCAGTTCTTGTTTTGGAAATAAGAATCTATAGTGATAAATTTAGGCACTGTACGATTATCACAGTTCACCCTTATAGATGAGATGCTAAAAAGGTTTAGCATAGATTATAGAAAGAGATACTTCTAGCTGGTATTCTCAGGATCCATCTATGATAGGACGTCAGTCCGAAAAGATAAGGTGAGAGATGATACTTATGGAAGGTCCCCTTGCTTCTGCAATAGGGTTCATACTTCATGAAAAGTCATGAGCAGGTATGAAAGTGATTCTGGTATATGTCGAGAATATCCTTAAAAGTGCTAAGGATGGGTTTCTAGTTTATTGAAACTTGGAATTGGATAAACGTAGATATACAGATGTATACCCTATGTCTTATGAAGATAGTGGGAGCTACAGTCTGGCTTTGCAGTCGCTTTAACCAAGTGATACAGTGACCTGGAAATGTTCTTAGCTAGAAATCACTGTAGATTCTACAACTGAGCCAAAACACAGTGTTGCCTTGGAGGCGTAGCGGGAGCAATACATGGATCTAGAAGGTTCATTCCTAAACCTCGTTCGGTTCTTCCACCTTTACTATATAGCTGATATAGGGGTGGATTCATTGCTTGAAGCAAGGACATGGGTCTCGTCAGAGATTTATGTGTGTGTTGAGGCGGTTCCTCTGACTTTGTCATTTAGAGCATGATATGAAAATAGTCTGAGTCCTCATGGATAGTGATCCGTTCACGTTTAAGGTTGGTTGCGAGTATTGCATGAGATTATTGTGTTTCAACTTGGTCTTGTGTGTACGAGTGATTGGCTTAAGGCCAAGAGGGAGATTGTTGAAATAGTGGCCTAAACCCTATTGGGTTGGACCGGATCCGACCGGGTCATTTCTACTATTTCTTTATGTTTATACATATGGTAAATGGCTTTTATGTTATTACATATTTGTTCGTTTAACGAACCAATTATGATATTGTATATATATGATAACGTCCTTAGTGTCAAATTGTGAATCGGAAACCATGATAGTGATTATGGTTGATGAGATCTCGACTTACTTTAAAAGGTTTGATACATAAATGTCTCTAGTCGTATGTACCGTCAAACGGGACATTGGTGGTACGATTAGACTAGCACGTATTGGATGTCTTCTATCTTATTGAAGATAGGGATAGATCTCGTCTATCTAAGTGTAAAGACGCTTGGGTGATGCGTGGGCGTGTATTAGAGAATGCGACGCGTCGGTGACCCACTTACATTAAGTGTCGCGGATGTGGCGGTTGTGTAATTATCCTGAGACCGGAGTCTTCATGGCATCACGGTGTGAATTGTCATGCTTTGACACTATTGAGATTTCTCCTAGCCATGGGGCGATCATGCGGTAATGATTGGGTGTGATACTGAAGCATGCGTAGGATTCATGTTGCTCATCCGGAAATCACGTATCCTATTATTAGGAGTAAATATCCGAAATGACCTTCTTATAAGTCATGTCTTATTCTCGAAAGTCTTTGCAAAGAGGAAGTAATATGTTACTTCGAGAGAGTAGGATATCCAGATTATAAGACACAGTCGTTGATGTTTGACACTAGACGAACGACCGTGTGGATATTGTAACAGCGATAGGATTTTATTTACACGGTAATTGTTTCACAGGAAAGGTAGTAGTCATTGCATTTGACTCTTCCGATGATGGGGGGTCACGGTGTGTTGCTAGACACTATTCCGTGATCGTTAGGTATGAAGGGTATTTTAGTAAATGCACTTTGTGCCTACGGCCAACATATTCGGAAGCCTATTGGGTCACACACATGAGAACATCTAGCCGGATTAAAATGCGGTTATAGTGATAACCAAATAAGGAAAGTTTTATCTCGACTATAAAGTGTTATAGTGGTAAATTAATATGGTAGTATGTATTTATTATGAATAAATTAAATGCAAGATATTAATTGTGTTGATTAATTAAATATACATAGTTTATGTATATGTCGAAAAATATATATATATGATATACATGTATTTTGTGACTAAATTAATCATAGAATTATATTAATTAAGAATATTCCTGAAGCCAATTATTGGCTATATGGGGTGCAGGTCTTATGTGTATATGATACACTTGGATTGTGCAATTTGATTAATAGTATTACCATATATTAATATTATATATTAATAGATTATGAAAAATAAATTTATGGTAATGAGATAAAGATAATCAATATTAGATATTGACAATATCTTGAAAATATTTAATATGAGATAATTCAATCAAAGATACTTTCCATATTTTATTAGGAAAATGTTTTCTTTCTCATTAATCTATTAGGAAGCTTCTCCCAATCTGATTGGGGCACAATTGGGGCTCTACTTTCTCCTATAAAAGAAAGGGGTTGGCTAACTCTTTTGTACATCACAATTAGAAAGGTTCTAATTTACAAAATAAACTGATAGCTTCTTAGAGAGAGATTTAGAGAGAGAAAAGTCTGGTCTAGCAACCGGATTTTTCTAGTAGCCATCCAAGGAGGATTCCGGTGAGGTGCTCGTGTGGATATTGATAGAGGCCGGACACGTGGACGGCTCGCGCGCTACTACTCTCTGTAGATGGTCAAAGCATCGATCTTTTAGATCAAACAAGGTAACCGCCGTCTACTAACTTAATATGTTTATTGCTTAAACGAAGTCAATCTTGGGCCAATAGGAAATAAATTTTGAATTCTGCTGCGTTCCCGCGTAGAATTCTTAACACTGAATTCGTGGATGAAAAGGTAGATATGTATGAGGAGTCTATTGTCGGAGAAACACGCAATGAGTTGATTTTGGTAAAGGGAAAAGAAGATGCTATGTTACTCAATTCTTGTGCCAGTTTTGTTGAATCTTCTTTGCAGGTACATGATGTTCATACACTTGAGGAGAAATCCGATATATTGGATGTGCCCGAAGCAGCACCTTTAGTGCATATGGATGACCTTGGTACCGTTGATATTGGTGGAAATCCGGATCACACTTTTTATGATCCTTTTGTTACACTTATTGGTGAAAATCATAAATTGCATTGCTATACTTATATTCCTGCCACACAGGTCTTCGTCAACATTTGTATCCACCCGAGGGACTGTTATTATGTTCCATTGGTAAAGCATGGATCTCCATATCACCATGCCAATCATTTGACGTTTTGTATTCACATTTTATTTGATCCCGGTATATCTTTGCTGATTTTTTAGGGTTGCCCAAGTTTGGTGTGTATTGCTGAATTTTACGACATCTTATTGATTCGAGGACAAATTCTTTCCAACCGGGAGGGAATGATATGATCCAACCCAAGAACACTGAAGAGCAGAGCAAAGATGTGCTTGGATGAGTTATTAATTAGATATTGGACTTGTTTTATTTTATTTTGCATTGAGTTTAGTTAATAAAGGTGTTACGCGTCTAAATGCTAGTATGGCCCATCAAAAAAGGTGCCTATATGATATTATATTGGGTTAAGTCTTCACATTTAGCAAATAAAAGTCATTTGGGGTTATTAGAGTCAAGTTAGGTCCATTAAGAAATAATGTGGCGAAAATTAGCTTTTAATTATCCCACATTGCTAGTTTGTTTTATTTCTGAGTCTGTAGCCTATATAAAGGTAAATAGAGTCATTGTCACCGACAGTTAATCTTTGAGTGAAAATACAATTATTTAAGTTCTTTGAACTTGTGAGTATTCTAAAGTAGAGTATTCAAACCCGAACTTATCAAGGCCGTGAGCTACCTTGTGGCGTTCACAAGCCGATGTTCTTAGATACAAGGATATCTAGGGGTCGAGGTCATAATCCAAGGTTCTTAGGTACACGGATACCTAGGGGTCGCGAAGCTCGTCTCATTGTTCCTACAATCGATCCTCGGGCAAAATCCGAATTGATCCTTCTCGTTCACTTCAAGTTTGGTGCGAGAATTACACTACCTAACTTTAACTTGGCCTGACATCACTCATGCTGTTAGCAGGGTATATCAACACTTTACTCAACCTACAGTTGGACATTTCAAAGAAGTTGGGCATTAGTTGAGATATGTGAAGGGTACTCCAGACCATGGCCTGCACTACTTAGCTAGGTCACCTTCCTTACTGTACGCTTTCAATGATGCCGATTGGGCAGGCTGTCCACTTACCAGACGCAGCACTAGTGGGTTCTGTGTGTTCTATGGAGCTAATTGTGTGTCTTGGTCGTCCAAGAAACAACCTACTGTGTCCAGATCAAGTACGGAGGCGGAGTATAGGTCAATGGCTTCTGCCACAGCTGAGATTACTTGGGTCAGCTATCTTCTTCGAGATCTTGGGGTATTTCTCTCCAGTCCTTCTCAACTTATGTGTGATAATCTAAGTGCTATCTAGCTTACCGTCAATCCTAGCTTACACTCTCGCTCTAAGCACTTTGCCTTGGATTATCACTTTGTTCATGAGAAAGTGGCTGTTAAACAACTTATTACTCGACATGTGCCTTTTACGTCTCAGTTAGCGGATGTGTTCCAGATAAAGACGGCCCAAATATTTGCATGTTGAGAGAATAACAATTGACCAAACTTCTGAATTTAAAACAACTTGTTTCATTGCCAATGAGGTTTATCTCAATTGTTATGCTGAGACCTCGTAGGTTCAACTCTCATCGTGTATATGTGTGGGTAATTCTCCTTTGAATGAGGTAATTTCGTATAGGTGACGGAAAAAAAAATTACAAACAAAACAACTTGCTTCATGTGCTTTGTGAGCTATAAACTACAAAATCTCTACAGACAAATGCCAAAAAAAAAAAAAAAAAAAAAAAAAAAACAGTGTAAACATAGAAATAAACAGTCTATAGACGAATGTTAAAAAAAAAGTGTAAACATAGAAATAAACCCTTAATTTCGTGAAATTTTTTAGAGTAATAATTACAATATTTATTCCGCTATGTTTCACATTTGATAAATTTTATAATACATCTGACCAGTTGTAGAGTTATGCAAAGTAAGCATACATTACAACCATTCATTTCTAACCTCTCACACACGATAAAAGTGTCTTATGAAAAGAGAAAAAAATGAGTATTACAATGATGCCACTTTGCATAAAAAGGAATGTATTTTTTATATAAGCGTAAAAATCATAATATTTTTTTCCGGAGGAAATTGTACTTCTGTATTTTTACATTTTTATTGTATATATTCGATATTTTATTTGATAACTTTTCGATAACTTTTTCAATGTTATTTTTATAGACTAACCCTAAAACAACGGAAAAGTGAAACGGTGGATTTGAGTTCTATTCCACCGTAAACAATATAGCGAACGGCGTATTTGGGACAACGAATCCACGTTCTTAGTACCTCTATTTACCCCTAATGTTTTGTCTTTTAGTCTCACCCCCAAGTCTCTAATAATGGTCGGATTTTCTGTTATAATCTAACATCATTAAAATATAATTTCCAGTCCTTAATTGTAATTTGTAAAGACCAATGTATATTTGTCACTTAAAATAAACTGAATCAATTATTTTTACTTTGTTGGACTAAAAAGTCCATCATTGGCTATAGCTAGTTTTAATTAAGGTGTTAGATTCTATTAAAATAAGTTTTGTAGTTTTTTTTTTTAGATCGATGTTTTATTATGACGTGTGATTTTAAATACGAAAATGATATAGGCACCGAACAAATCCCCACCATGTCCCCTGAATTTGTTCATATGCTGTGTATGTTTTTTATTTTATTATTTTTTTTTTATTTTAATAAGAATCTTATGTATGGTTGACAGGAGAGTCGGTACTCTCTTTGTAGATGAAGCCAGTGCCGCTATCACCTTCCATTTAAATACTATATACTAGTGAATTTGAGCCGTGCAAGGCACGGCGAACCCAAAATAAATCGTTACCAATGATAATACTAAAGAATAGATTCCAACGTGAAATAAACCGCGTAAACTTAAACCGTAATAAATCCAAGGCACAAGACAAAAAGAGCAACATAAACATATCACATTCTCTGCAAGATGTAGCTCTTTTTTAGAGACGTGAATATTGTGAATCACTTCTCTTCCAGCCCTATCAGGAGTTTCCACCAACAAAATAAACCACAATACGATGTATCAGAGAACAATGTCATAAAGCCGATCCCTTTAGCTTCGACTTTACGTAATAAAACATTATAGAAAAACAATAAGCGGACCATAACTACACGGTCAAATCTCCCGGCCACCTTAGCTTCCAGATCATTAATATGCTTGAAAATGTGTTTCACTTATTTTCTATACGGCATTTCTCTTTTTTATTATTAATAAATACGTCATTGATCTCGTGTTCATTCATTTGGTGGGAAAAAAACCACATGTCAAACAGTCTGAATAATATAATAAGTGATTTGGTATTCCAACGTTAATTTAGTGACGCTCGTACTGCAAACGGCCGTCGGTTCCAGCGACGTTATGCTGTTCAAAATAAGAAAAACAATTAATGTGGTGTCAAGAGTGATTTATAAGGCGCCGAGAGTAATCGTGGCGCCGTGAGTAATTTCGTGGTGCCGATAGAAGCCACATAAATACATCATACATTCTTACACGACCAATAAGTTCAATATAGCTAGTTAAAGCAAATATGAAAAATGATTTTTTTCAAGTAAACTCAGAATACATAAAGGCGGGTTCTATTGGCACTACCATTTTACCATTGACACCATTTTTCATTTAATTTTACACACCACCAAATAACGGTTTTTGCACCACATTACGCGCGTCAGAGCTACCGATGATTTATAGGGTGCCGAGAGTAATCGTCGCACAGTGACTATTTTCGTGGCGTGGATATTTGTTCGGTTACTTTTTTTTTGTTGTTTTTTATAGCTAAACTTGACTCATCTTCCATCATACACTACATAGCACAACGTGAAATCTGTCGGTCTTTCCTTCTTCTTCTGTTTTTTCTCCAACACAAAGTACTAATGGCACACGATTGATTTTTTTTTAAAAAAACAAGCCACAAAGGTTTGATAAAAAAAAAACGAGAGTAATCGTGGCGCCCTGACTATTTTCGTGGCGCGGATATTTGTTCGGCCATTTTTTTGTTGTTGTTGTATTTTATAGCTAAACTTGACACATATTTTCATCGTACACTACAAAACAGAACTTCAAATCTGTTGGTTTTCCCCTTTTTTCCTCTTTTCTACACAAACTACTAACGTCACACGTTTGATTAAAAGAGGGGGGAAAAAACAAGCCACAAAAGTTTGATAAAAAAAATATTAAAAAAAAACCCGCCACGTGTCAAAGCAAGAGGGTTGCCACGTGGCCAATTATGGAGTAACCTCCTTAGCACTTTATAAATATAAGACTAGTGGACGTAAACGCCGTGCAACGCACGGCGGGCTCAGCATAAATTGTATCCAATGATCATTCCAAGAATCGATACAGAAGGTTAAAATGTATGATTCTGTTTTTATTTTCATGGGTTTTGTTACATTATACTTATCTTGTTTACAGTGAGAAAGGAACATGTACATCTACTTCATTTCGTTCATATAAAAGATACATGAAATGATTTGAATCATCCTTTAAAGAAAGAAAACTAAAATCCAACAAACCAGAAAGTAGAGTAGTATTATACACAAGGTTCATTGGCAAAATATCATCACACTTTAACACAACTAAATTTTTTTTTTTAGCCATGTAACACAACTCGTGATGCTCAAATCTTGGTAAATATCAACTCGACTCGACTTGACTCAGCTCGATTAAACTACAGCTTATATAACACCAAAATCATCCCATTGCCCTTCTTTGTGTCTTTTTTCCAATAGCAGAACTGAAGTGAACCGGGAAAGGTCGACTTGATTTAATTTGAGATCGTGGATTTGAAGGTATTTGGAAAGGGTCCTTGACACAACCACAACCTGTGTGGAAGCACCTTTGAATAGTAAGCTCCTTGACACAATCACAACATGTGTGAAAGCACCTTGGAATTACCTCGACACTTAGAATACTTGTCTCTAAGCACCTTGGTTTTTAGATACCCACAAGGATTGCTTAAGTCCTTGATTATCCGATTTTTGAATCCTCTTTCCTCTTTCCAGAGAAACTCACACAACACTTTTCCAAGTGAACAATAAAAATATATATTGATAAAAGTTGAAATTCTAATTTTCAAGTTACAAATGGATGGCTATTTATAGGTTACAAAAGATACTTGAAAATCTAAGTACATGAACTAAAGTTTCGGCCCCTTTAAGTATTTTAGGTACATTGAATCTAGATTCAATGTATTTTGCAAGCTTTAATGCATCTTTTTTGTGCATGAACTTGATTCTTCCAAAACTTGTCTTCTTGACTTCTTGCATGCAAAAGTGGCGCCCCTTTTCTTAATTTCCAGCAAATACTTGTAATTTTGTTTAGCTAATATTACATATTATAACATATAGTAACTACTTATAATATGCGCCATAATATTGAGATATTATTCCGGTAGTCCGCAAGCATAGATAACGGACTTAATGATGTCACCCTCTTCATCCTTGGACTTGAACTCTTGCATTGTTAAATAGACTAATTTTTCCAAGGATTCGAGCTTCTTTTTACGTTGTAGTCGAATTTCAGGACCAACCCGAAATGCTAGTGTATCTTGAGTAGAATTCGGTTCTAGAGTCATATCAGACTCTCCCGGTTGCGAAGGATTCGTCCTCGAATCAGAAGGACATCATAAAGCTGATCACTTTGCATAAAGTCTAGAGAACCCACATAAAATGCCATTGTTATTCCGGGATCAAATATAATGCAAAGAGACAACTTCAAATTATAGGCATGGTGATATGGCGATCCATGCTTGACTAATGAAAAATCATAAATAGCTCTCGACTTGATGTAAATGTGGTTGAAGACCTTGAAAGAAGCAAAATAACCACCGCAAAGTCGGATACTGTGAGGTCTCAGCATGCGCACAAAACGGACCAAAGAATGTATGCTCCTGTTTGCCATGAACATGTTCAGGATCAACACAAATCAAATGCAATATAGGGGCTGCATTGGAGGTATCCAACAGCCCAGTGTCCTCTTCATGAGGCCGATCATCATGTACCTTTTCATCCACAATTTCAGGCGCACCCATTTCCACTTCCTCACGAACAAATATATGACTAATTTCTTCTGTGAGCTCCACCTCACTCTCATTTTCCTCTTTGTATGTTTCCACAAATGCCTCGTCAGTTAAATCTCCCAAAAAATTTCCATGGGTTTTGGAGGACAAAAGGTTTCACCATCCAATTCCTTCTCAACTATCTTCTCCACGGTTTTAATATTTACCTTGCCATCCTCAAGAAGCTCTTTAAGTACACTTTCAAGTTGATGCTTCAAGTTAGGGCATTCTTCGGAGTAATGGCCTCTTCCTGTACATACAAGGCAATAGATATCTCGAGTTCGAATTGACTTATGGTTAGATGATGGCTTTGTGAAAATAAGTCCAATCAGGGAAGTTCTCTTGTCAAACATTTCCTTCGTCTCTTTTTGAAACTGAAAGGTCGGATATTTTCTCCATAAAGTCTTCTTTACCCATGCACAATATTCTTCGGCCTCTATATTTGTATAATCCCAAGGAATAAACATTGTTAACCCTTTCGAATCTAATTCCAAATAAGAATTATTGCTGCAATTTTTTTTTTTTGGGAACAGGTTGTTCTGTAACTTGATGCAATTTTCAACAAGATCTAATTCGAATTTCGATTTGATGTAAAAAGAAAAAATATAGAACGAGACGTGTTTTAGGTGTGGTAAAAATTTCAGAATTTTCGGAGGTGATTAATGTATAAAACGAACGGTGATAAAAACGTGTGTCGGATCAGAAAATAAGAGATGATGCAGAATAAAAAAAGAGAAGATAGAAAAGAAAAGGGATATAATACCGTCAATCCGCTATTCTCTGATACCAACTGAAGTGAACCGGGAATGGTCGACTTACTCTTTAAAATTTTGGGATCGTGGATTGAGATATTTAGGGTGAATCCTCAACACAACCACAACCTTGTGTGGAAGCACCTTTGGAATATTAAGCTTCTTGACACAATCACAACCTGTGTGAAAGCATATTGGAATTACCTCGACACATAGAATACTTGTCTCTAAGCACCTTGGTTTTTGGATACCCACAAGGATTGCTTAAGTCCTTGATAATCCGATTTTTAAATCATCTTTCCAGATAAACTCACACAACACTTTTCCAAGTGAAAATAAAAATATATATTGATAAAAGTTGAAATTATAATTTTCAAGTTACAAATGGATGGGTATTTAAAGGTTACAAAAGATACTTGAAAATCTAAGTACATGAACTAAAATTTCGGCCCCTTTTTAAGTATTCTAGTACATTGAATCTAGATTCAATGTATTTTGCAAGCTTTAATGCATTTTTTTTGTGAATGAACTTGATTCTTCCAAAACTTGTCTTCTTGACTTCTTGCATGCAAAAGTGGCGTCCCTTTTCTTAATTTCCAGCAAATACTTGTGATTTATTTAACTAATATGACATAATATAACATATAGTAACAACTTATAATATGCGCCATAATATTGAGATATTATTCCGGTAGTCCGCAAACATAGATAACGGACTTAATGATGTCACCTTCTTCATCCTTGGACTTGAATTCTTGCATTGTTAAATAGACTATTTTTTCCAAGGATTCGAGCTTCTTTTTACGTTTTTAGTCGAGTTTCAGAACCAACCCGAAATGCTAGTGTATCTTGAGTAGAATTCGGTTCTAGATTCATATCAAAAACTTGACTTAAACTTTTATTACAGTTTAGATTAACAAAAGAATTACATTGTCTTCTAATATCCATTCTATGAACAGTCCAATTTTGCGTAAATCGTCCCTAAAAGCTCGAACAAGCATATACGCACTCGACCAATCATTGAATCCATTTTATTGTCATTTGCACCTCCAGTTGTAGGACTATATATTAGCACAAACTATCTACAACCCAATTCCTTCAGAAACTGACCACATTAGGCAAAATTAGGATTTTAGTCCTCTAACTTGCTTTATTTTGGATTTTAGTCTGCTCCGGTGAGAAAATGATCCTCTAAGTTTGTTTTTTTTTTTTGGATTTTAGTCATATCCGCGGAAATAAATGATTGGGCAAGAACGGAATTTTTAAAAATAGTCCTATAACTAGTCGCCACGTAAGCGTTTTTTAAAGATTCCGGTGCCCAATCAGCTATTTCCGGCGGATAGGACTAAAATCCAAAAAAAAAAGCAAACTTAGAGGATCATTTTCCTCACCGGAGCAGGAACAGGACTAAAATCCAAAATAGACCAAGTTAGAGGACTAAAATCCTAATTTTGCCGACCACATTAACACAGAAAAAATTAAATGCAAAATCCTTAGCCAAAGCGCTTTACACCGCAATATTTATCCCGATGACTCTCTATTGCTTAATCTACTTGTTTCGTTACCGGACCTACCCTCGAGACAATTAACGAGCCCAGCCAAGATGCAAGTTCTTATCGATTCAGAAGTTCAACTAATGGAAATGGACAGGGCTGGTCCTGGAAATTTTTTGGCCTTCGGCGAATCGTCGAATTAGGCCTTTTAGTTCAGAAGGTTTTTTTTTTTTTTTTTTTTGAAAAATATTACAAAGTATTACTTCAATATTGCGTTTTTAACATCCGTAGATACAAAATTCAATTCGTTGATAGACTCAAAACATACCTATAAATTAGATAAATTAATCATCTCTTTTGTAGAATTTTTAAGTCTTTTAGTTCAAGTATCTATATATATATATATATATATATATATATATATATATATATATATATATATATATATATATATATATATATTGGAGGGTGCTAATATATCATGGTTCAAACGATCCAAAAGATGTTTAAATGAGTTAATGAATTTGCTTGAATAACTAATACAAAATAAGAAAACGGTGTGAGTAGTAATTATGTGGTGCCAATAAAAACCACATATATATTGGAGGGTTCTAATATATCATGGTTCAAAAGGATCAAAGTTGTTTAAGTGAATCAATAAATTAATTGGAATTGCCGAGACAAAAAAAAGGCCTAAAGTGATTTAAAGAAGTCAAAAAAAAAAAATGTTGTTGCCTGGACAAAAAAATGCCCAAAGTGTTTTAAATGAGTAAAAAAAAAGTGTTTTAAATGAGTCGGAAAAAACCTGACAAAAAAAGGCCCAAAGTGTTTTAAATGAGTAAAAAAAAATTTGTTTTAAATGAGTAAAAAAGAACCTGACAAAAAAAGGCCCAAAGCAAACAAAAAAACCTACAATTGCCGGGACTTGAAGTCAAGTCTTTCAAAGATATGCTAAATGTTTTAACCAACTGGACTATAGTAGATATAAGTGAAAAATCTTCGAACATATATTATTTATTATTGTTAATTATCGTTTTTTTTTGTTGCAAAACACGTGTTTTCGGGCCCCCAGGATGGTTGGGCCTTAAGCCCACGCTTTCTTTACTTCCTTATTGGGCCGGCCATGGAAATGGATGGTTCAGCAAAAGTTGAATTGAATAAACAAACTATTCTTGGTATGATTTATGGAGAAGACGAATTAGAGTTTGATGATGAGAGCTATGATACACGGATTCTTCGTCCTGCAAGCGTATCTCTTATCTGATACGTATCGGATACCGATACTCGACGGATACTCCAGATACTCCTTTGGATACATATCTGGGGAGAATTGTAATTTTCAAAAGTATGATACTTTACCGGATACACGTATCTTGACTACAGATACGTGTATCCAAAGAGCATGATACTTAAAGAATGAGTTCGAACCTTAATACGTGTACATACATACACATACAAGCACACATATATATATATAAACATTTTATTTTTATTATTTACAGTTTAGTCCTTATATTTTTATTATTTACAAATACATTCCATATCTGTTTCCTAGATTTTTATAAAATCACGTATCTACGTATCCCGTATCCGCATATCCCGTAACCACGTATCCGTATCCGTGCATCCTAGGATGAGGGTGAGAAAGGATTGTTTCATAATCGATCGAATATATCAAATTCAAGTTATGATGCTTAGCCATTTGATTTCATGAAATCAAGAAATTGATTTTGTATTTATAATGAATCACAAAGATCCTCCATCATTGCTATACATTTTTCATTGAATTTTCTTACGAACTTTATACAGAATCAATGAAATTCTCATCACCTATAAATAATCATCGAGCCTAATTCGGTTTTTTTGCTAAGATCATCACGAAACGTCGGTTTATTTCATGTTCTCGAATACACAAGACGAGCACAGAGTTCTTTTTTTGATAGGAAGATATGGCTTCCAGAAACTTGTGAAACCGTCTACAACACAAGATGAAAGTGATTACACTGTACTACAATGAAAATTCGACTTTTAAGAATTTGAGACGCCCTTAATTATGAGGTACCTGGCGAAATGGCCTGAGAAATGGGATGAATGAAAAATGATACATTTGTTTCAAAATGCAAGTCTTTTTAAAGATTTGTAAACAAATTAAGTTAAATAAATACAGCAAGTGAAGGTGAATGCCAACAATGTATAGAATTGAATATCCAAGTATATATGTGATATAGAAAAAAAAATTGATAAAATTATGACCCCCATAGTGAAAATCCTGCAGCCACCCTTGTGCAGGATTGTTTCAATTTTCTCTTTTTTTTTTTTGTTGTTGTGTGGCTGTGCAGGACCCCCAAGTGAATGGGAGGGGATCCTGTTTCCAGCATTAACTGAAACGGAAGCAAACGGGAGCCTCGATATATCCGCTCGGACCAAGATTATTTTCCTGAATACAAATAAGTACTTTTAGAAACTGTTTTAATTCATTACCTCAAATGCAGAATTGCAACAGATGGAATGTGTATATATACATGCTGGTGCATGGCTTTACCTCAAAGGCAATTTTCCTTGCTCTGATACCTTCTTCCTTCACTTACATTATCTGTCCAATAACTCTGCTCAAGGCTGCCTTGAACTCCAAACAAACATATGAAGATCCTTATTAATATTCATTGCAACATTCCCACTTTCTCTTTTCTTATGTCCACCACCCGAAAAAACCGGTTTCGGCCTTTTCGACGAATAAACGTCTAAACCGCCATGTTTAGGACTAAAAGCCTTAAACATTGCATAAAAATCTGACTGTTTAAAGCTCGTGGCCCTCAGCGGTGTCTGTGCACGAGATGATTGAACCAAATAGATCTCCACACCAGTTAAATTCGATGCTCTCGGGGTAATCGTATCTGATTCAAATGCTTTAGATACCATAGAAGATGCTGATGATGATGATCTTCTAACAACAACATGAAGCTTACCATCTTCACCAATTTCAGCATCAGTTTGTAATAACTCAAAACCATTTAATGAAATAATCAGACTCAACTTTAAATGAAGTAATTGAACCTGCAGTTTCAGGGAATTGTTCATTTATCAAAATCTTTGCTCCTCTGTATTCAAACATAAAAAGCGTAAGTGTATACTAAATCATCCATTCAAAGTTGCCATTTTTACTAAAAGATTGCCATAAAAACAGAGCTCCAAGAATGATGATTTTTTGTAATGAATCAGCAGCAATGAAATGGAAGTTCATTGTGTAGATGTTGTTGGTTGAAATTAAGTGAAAGGTTAGTAACGGAACGGCTTAAAACCGCCACTTAAAATTGTTGATTCCGGCACATTGATCAAGGGTGAAGATTTTCCACCATTTTACTGAACCATATGCAAGAATCATAGCTACATATAGTGGAACTACAGCTGCTAGAACATCATATATATCTTTTCCTGTAATCATTTCTGCTTCAAAAACAGAAAAAAAAGGTTTGAATCTTTGGGTATTGGGCTTCAAAATGCAGGACAAATTTGTGTAATGATCTGTATTATAAATTGAGAGTATAGGTTTACTTTTGTGTGCATTAATTGTAGGGTGTAGCAAAATAATGTAAAGTTGGATTGAATTGGAACGTTAAGTAAACAGGGGACAACTGTAATGTCCCGCTCCCGGATACCGAGCTCTTATCCAGAAAAGAAACGTTTGGCACGTATAGCATTAAATAAATCTAATATTATACGCCAGCCTCTACGTTGTCGTATCAAAATAAAACAAACGGAAGCTAAAAAGACTCGGGTAAAAACATAAATGCTACTAAGAATAGAAATTAACCATACTAAAGATGGATAGTTAAATTACAACGATGAAAAACCCAAAGACTTACACAATACGAGCTCTTAAAAGTACAAAAATAACTTACAAAAGTCTAGGAGTAAAAGAACAACAAGTCTAGTACAGCCCTTACAAAAAAGAAAATAAACTAAAAGCATCTTCAAGGCAGCAACGTCATCAAGCCGTCAACTACTTTTGGTCAACATGTTCGTCTTCTCACCCCGCAATGCTTACAAAAGAAAATGCAATGGAGTTAAGTACAAAGTACTTAGTAAAAGTGAGAAGCTAATGAATTACTAAGTTCTACAACAAAAGGTTCTTTTTATTATTATTATGTTATCTTTACGAGAGATCGACTCAATCTAGGATTAACTCCATGTCCATCAACATGTCATGACTATACGTTTCTATCTTAACTTATCTTGGTTACGTCATCAATCAAGGGCACTATGCATGATGTGTATCCATCACGAGATATACTTGCCAACTACGGTGATAGCACTGATAGTCCCGGGATCTCCCCGGTATGCATATACGTTCGATGAATTTCCTCCACTACCCTTCAGCCTTTTGAGCCAGTAGCGTTGTTCACCTTTTATGAACGTATCACATCGCCGATATGAATTGGTGCCTAACCGAGAATATGTGACGTTTTATCTTTTACTACCACGTATGTAACTTTATTGTGTATTAACTAGCCACCTAAGTGTTTTCAAATAAGCTCCCTCACATACACTACTCTCTTTCCTAGACCACTAGACACGGACTAACAATTACACAGACATTGATGAACTCTAGTTCATCAAAGCACAAGCCCTTTCATGCTCTTCCGACGGATCCGAACTTCAACTCCCTTTAAGAGTACATTCGGTGCGGAAACTAATCGAATCGGAAGCTCAATCGAAGCTTGTTAAGGTTTAATTAATGTGATAAGACCAAAGGATTACATATCTTAAAACACAATTATCACCAAACAACACCAAAACTCACCGGAACTCAACCTATCATTATAAAACTACAATTACTCATTAGGAAGAGCCTCTTACCTTAATTTCCAAAAAAACCAATCCAAAAACCTTCAAGAAAACGCTGAACTTCTAAGCCTTTAACTTGTAACCTAATTAAACAACAAGTAAATCTAAAAATCCTATCTTTTCTGAAAAACCCGAATTGAAAAAATGTGTAAAACTGAATATTACCTGAATAAATGATGTGAACCTATTTTTAGAATGATCTACGCTCCAAGACGATCATTTTGACTACTAATGGCTGAAACACAGAGCTACGGATTAAAAGATACAAATTTTTGAAGAAACGAACTCGACGATTACGAAAAACTAGGGCTAAACTGAAAACTTACGAAATAAGGATATTTTATTTTCCAAAGTTGCGTCTCGTCGCGGTGATCACTTTCCCTCCTGCGGCATCTTGAACAGATGAACGGATTGGCAACACGGTTGAAGATTACGTTCTCCCTTTTTTTTTAAAAAACTTGCGTCAGTCGACCCTCTCTGTTGCCGCCGTTTGATCTCTTTTTTTTTTTTCAGAATATGCGTGATGAATTATGAGGATTTTGGGGATTATTTCTTTTTTTATAGACATTTAATTAAATCCCTTAATTAAATAACTAAATCATTTTAATTAAATCCTTTTTAATTAAATAAATAGGATAAATAATAATTAGGTCATAGTGAAATTACCCAATTACTACTTTACCCTTTCTGAAAGGTCGGGATGTTACATTCCTCCCCCCTTAAGAGGAGTTTCGTCCTCGAAACTCGAACGTAACTAGGTGGTACTTGAACTCTGGACATTACAAAGCGTCTCGTTCCTCTAACTCTCATGTCGTCTCTGCCGTTGTGTGACTGTTTCTCTGAACGAAGACTAATTGTACATATTCGTTCTTAACTTTCTTCGTCTACCGTTCTAAGTGCACTTGATTACTCTGCATAGTTCAAGATCTCTTCAACCACTTCAAGGTCCATGCTTGCTTCCATATCCAAGTCGGTTAAGCAATTTACTTATCTTTGACACATGAAAGGACGTCTTTATATACGCTTCATCTTCAACTTCAGCTCTAACGGTCTTCTCTCTACACCTACCCAACTCTTCTGCCTGTCTTGAACCATATTGAGGTTGCGATGACCCACTTCAATCTTCTCATTAGCTTGCTGTATCAACTCTGGTCCCATATCATGTCATCGCTCCACTTCATCCTAGAAAACTGGCGTTCGTCGCTTTTCTCGAGGTAGAGTTTCAAATGTTGACATCTGGATGTTGACATGGTAACTATTGTTGTATGCAACTCTTCTATCTCTATCTTCATGAAAGATCATCAGTAGCACTGTTCCAACTCTCTGTGCATCTTGGTTGCTCCGGATGAACACAAGTGCTATCTTATGGCTTTGACAAGATCAAGTGATAATAAAATACTTGACCACCATAAACCAATACTAGCAAGAGGACTAGGTCCATCGTAGTATAGCTATAGCGAATCAAGGTCGATCCCACAGGGAACCTTTTGTGAATCATTTATTTACAAACAATTAATCATTCATGCCGAGCAGACGAAGGCGGTCTATGACCAACAAACGACAAGAAAAGATAATGGACACGACTCGACACAATACATAGCATACAAGTAATTAACCTCCCCAATTACTATGTTATCGTTTGGATCTAGAGATTCTATATAACCAAGCTAGACTCGACAACTATTAATCCGATTCGTATTTCTTTTATATTGGCTACGGGAGTCATCCCCTAAACTTGACTTAGTTCCGGGTAGGACACTAGATCACTGTGCTACATTACGTGACTTCACCTTTTGGGTCTCCATCTCATATAACTAGCACGCTTACAATACTAGGGATGCCGATATAAACCGTATTCCTCACCTAGGCAACATTCCTGTGGTTAGGCGATTTCTAAGTGATCGCATCGGGTTCGTCCCATTAACACTAACCGTAGGTATCATGTTAATCTACGATTTACGTATAACTAGGTGCATGCAATTCCGAATCTGTAATGATCTAGATCTCATTTGAAAGTCCCGGAAGATCAATTCATGAGCCGACCTAGGAGTCCTATATTGGTATTTCCTAATAATACGCTAATTAAAGCAGACGAGCAACGTAGCGTAGCCATACCTACTAAGATAAGAAATTCTAGGTGGACAATCACACCATAAAGACGTGGCTAGATTGACGCGGTGAAAACCTAAATCTTAGCATTTCTATATACGTAATGGATAAAATAGAGATTCATAAAGCAAAGCAATTATATAGATCTACTAAAAACACGGTTGTCGTTCAGATCAAAGTCATACACAGGTCACCAGATCTCGACGTGGGCGTGTGGATCATTATAGACGAGGAATCCCCACTGCCTCACGTCGTATCCTTAGATCTACATCGTTTGACGAAGAGCGAACAACCTCAAACGGTAAACAATAATTGGGGGGACTTAATTACAAAGAACAAAGAACAAATAAATACAAGAACTCACATAATTGCTGCTGAACTTGTATTAAAACCGCTCTGGCGAGAATTTGTGTTATGAAAAAAAGTGATGTAAAGTGTTATGAATAACTAAGTATATATAGGCTTGGAAAATCGACTTAGGATAAACTCCAGCCGACCTAATTTACTTTTCCTAAACCCTAAAGGAGATTGAAAACGTGTCGATATAACTCCGTGCCGATCCTCAGTCTGCCTCTCAACTCGCTCCCAGCGAGCCCTCACTTCGCTGCCAGCGAGTCAGTCTGCCTCTGATTGGCTCGCTGGCTTTTCTTGTTCCTTACTCCACTTTTCGTGCTGCTTCGGTATTTATCTTTAATGCAGTCCGATTCTGCTCCGATTTATCTTGAGATTTACTTCCTTCATTGGTAGATATCCTCCGATTCACCGTAATCTATAAAATCAATAATTATCACACAGTAAATCATATTTAAATAATAAAAATAGATAAATACCAAATCATATTTTATAAATCACATAACATTAAATAAACATTATAAACATGTGATTTAATATAAAATATATATTATTAACCTCGATTTAAGGATAACGTTGATGACTTTTACGGGTATAATTCGACCGTCATCAACTACCCCCCACTTAGACTTTGATCGTCCCGAACAAAGCATCGGTAAGTCATTCCCCAAGAAAACATTTTCCATGGTCAAATCATACTTACGCAAGAAACTCGAGTCAACTCATACCAGTCATGCTCATAAGGTATCCATTATTCACTACTCGCTATGAATCGAAGTGATGTGTGTATGTGCATTCAGTTTTATATATTCGTGGCAAGATTAAAATTCATGCTAACTTTGCAGTCTTAACCTACCAACATCAGCATTCCCACTTCTTAAGGCTCGCAATGGGTAAAGACATGGTGCAATAAGCAAGAGCGTTATCCAAAAGGTTTTTGGACTCGGAGACCGAGAAATACTCAAAGCCTCTTAAAAAATTGAATTTCTACGCATTTTCATAATTTCAAGCATTAACACCTCTCAAGAAAGACACTTGCTTTAAAAGTAAAGTATGCATTGCAAGAATCCCTCTCTCACGGATTAGTCAATAGCGTGAATATTACCACAAGCTCGGGGCTACTTTGGTAATGTTACTACAAGCCCAGTGTTTAACGCATTGTTAAAACACAGATAATTCTCAAACTTATTACTCCGCTTTGATGGCTAGAAGATAGGAATACATCAGCAAATAAATATCGACACTAAGTCTACATAACCAATCATCTACGCAATGTACACATAATTTCTTTAGTTATTATAATTCGTGCGGCAACCGTCGATTCAAAGATTGAGTAATCGAATAATAAATAACTACTTGCAACAGTCGGCATGAATATCCTTAAATTTCCATTCACATAAGTATAAAATGATCATGTACTCATGCAACTTGGTTCCTTTCCTATCAATTCCATGTTTTAGAACTCACAATTCTAAGGGTACGAGATAATTAATTTTGGCTTTTGTTCAATTCTTTCAATTTTTCACCGTTTCATTTAATTTTCAATTATAGCACATCATAGCTAAGTCTCCTACCCCCCACTTAAACTTGGTATTGTCCCCAATGACAAAGAAAAATGAGAATTTAAGAAGAAGACTTAGCTCTGGAAACGGCTCTCAAGTAGATGCAGAACATCGGAGTAATTCAAGCACGTCGTGGAGAAGCAAATGAAAACTGTTTAAGCAAACCAAACGAAACTCCACTTAAAAGCATTAATAACATGTCAATGGAAGTTATAAAATAATATGGCAGTAATTAGATGTAAAATGTCCAAAAACAAATTAAGCCACTTTATTTTATACAACCAGTGACAAGAAAAACCAAATATTTAAAATGACTCGTTCAGACACGAATTCTAAAACGAATAAGAAAAAGGATATATACAGACTCAAAAGAAAAATACTAAATAGAAAGAAAAATAAACAATCAACAAAAGATTATAGTCTTCATCGACATCCTCCACCACAAAAATATTAGTAAAACCGGGTGGAGAATACAAAGATCAACATGCATTTCCCCATGTGTGAAAACACGAGATTTGCTGGATTGATAAGGTATTTAATCCAGCGTAAAAGAGAAACTTGTTAAGGTATAACAGATTGGATGGGACCTATTGGTTAAAGAATTAATCAGATACTTCGCGTAGATGCTTCACGTTTTGATTGGATATCAACAACTTAGGGAGATGTAGCTGAGCCGCAAAATTACTAATTACCCAATTTAGCACGTAGAAGTTCTCAACGTCACCAACAAGGTCGGATTGGTGGGATAGTATAGAACAAAACTCATCATCTAGAAATGCCGGAATAGGCGTAAAAGTGTGAAATTTAAAACATCCGGTAGAAAAAGAAAAGTTGTATTATGATCGGACCAAAAACTTTTAAAAATCTAGCTAGGGTCAGAGCTACACGTACCCCAGCTAAGATCATGAAAATCAGAATGAGGAAAGATAGTCATTAAAACTTAGCAATGTTCAAATTCCGCAACAAAAGGGTATCTTGTAAAGAAAATGGAAGTTGAGAGTATGATGGGTTTAGAAAAAGATAGTGAAGGATGGTAAGAAAAGATAAAGGGTGGGTAAGACATTGTGATTATGGGTGGGTTGAAATTGGTTTAGAATATGGGTTTGGGTAGGTATTGGTGAAGGGATTGGGTTAGGGTGGGAGAGTGAAATAGATGGAAAGAAAGAGAGGGGATGAAAGAATGGTTAGAAATGTGAATTGTGAGGTAGATTGGTGAGAGAATAGAAAAGGTTGAAGGGTGGAAAGGTACAAAGGAAATGATAAGGGTAGTTGCAGAACAAATTGCACACAACTTTGGATTTTCACTCTGATCGCCATTCTAAAAAGTTTTTGGAGTTGACCAAAAAGCGTTCTCGTTCGCACCAATCATTCTCTGTTACATTTTCAGTAATTCTCAAGTTCTCTTAATGCTTCCATCTTAAGGTTGATTGCTAAATTTCCTTTTCTTTAGCAATTTCTCGACTCTTCTAAGAAACTCTATTTCACGTGGCCTATATTGAGTAAAAAAGTTTTGCACATCCTTAGCCTAATGGCCATCGGAACACGGCAAAATAAAAAAGCTCAACATATGTCACGTTACTCTTATTTGACTCAAAGAAAACAAAACCTAAAATCCTAAAGAGAAATCCTACGGGTTTTAGAAGTAGTTCTGAGGTTTAAGTCCTCAGCTCGACTTTCCAAAAATTATCCTTGTCAGTTATCCTTCTTGGATCGCCAAATGTTGACCCCTTGAGCACTATATGAGGTGGGCTCGTCGCATTTGCGGATTAATATCCTTCCCTTGGTTGTGAGACCTAAGAAACGACATTTATCCATACCATTTATACAAAGCTCTTACCTCGGCTCTCGTTTTAGGAACTAGTGAATTCTAAGAAGATTTAGTCCTAGGGACCCATTTTAATCACATCCTCTATAATGCTGCTTCATTATGCTCTCTCAAAACTCAACGTCTTCTTTGAATTGAGAATTCTTAAAAACTACACAAATTGTTGCTCCCATGGCCAGTAGAAGCAATCTCATGCATATGACAATGAGATTTTGACAGGACTACGAGGAACTCTTTATTCACTGCTTCCTTCAACTACTACATGTTTCCTTACACCATCTAGATGAGACAGATTTGGGCCAGAACCTTAGACACTAAAAAAATTAATCTTATAAACTCACTCCGGGCTATTATTCATACCCAGGTTCATGTATAGGCTAACTTATGCTCAAAAAACCAAAAGATAGTAAAACATAAGCAAAAAAAGGTAGTACCTTGCCTTCAACATTATACCACGAAGAATTTAAACCTTTAAATTTTTTTTCTTTCTTTCTTTTTTCTTTTCGGAGCCATCTTGGTGCTTTAAAGGTATTGCTTACATCGCTTTTCCATCGTAGATTCGTAGCTCCACATGTTGTTGGGTTCTTTCCTCAGCGCCCATGAAAAATTACTGACTCGGATTATTGTTCCCCTGGTTTCCGCAAACAGAAGAAAACAAAAAACAAACAGACCGTAGACTGACTTTAACATGGTTTCCCATGTCGCTATCGGACCTCACGGACTAAACATACGGAGATAAGCAGAGATACGCGAAGTCCCATAAAAGCAGAACCAGGCTCGTTGGCGTGAGAGCGATCTCATTTGGGAAGCGAAACAAATTATTCCAAATTCGGAATTTGTACACAGAGTGAACAACGAGAGGACTCAAAAAAAAACGTAAAAGCGAGACTACAAAAGCAGAAAACTTAACATGAATAAAAAAATTATTTATATATAAAATTGACAGTTGGTTCCCCGGCAATCGCGCCAAAAACTTGATGACAAGATCAAGTGATAAAAAAAATACTTGACCACCATAAACCAATACTAGCAAGAGGACTAGGTCCATCGTAGTATAGCTATAGCGAATCAAGTTTGATCGCACAGGGAACCAATTGTGGATCATTTATATACAAACAATTAATCATTCATGCCGAGCACATGAAGGCGGTCTACGACCAACAAATGACAAGAAAAGATAAAGGACACGACTCGACACAACACATAACATACAAGTAATTAACTTCCCCAATTACTATGTTATCGTTTGGATCTAAAGATTCTATATAACTAAGCTAGACTCGACAACTATTAATCCAATTCGTATTTCTTTTATATTGGCTACAGGAGTCATCCCCTAAACTTGACTTAGTTCCGGGTAGGGCACTAGATCACTGTGCTACATTACGTGACTTCACCTTTTGGCTCTCCATCTCATATAACTTGCACGCTTACAATACTAGGGATGCCGATATTAACCGTATTCCTCACCTAGGCAACATTCCTGTGGTTAGGCGTACATCCTAAGTGATCGCATCAGTCTCTGTCCCATTAACACTAACTTCGTAGGTATCATGTTAATCTACGATTTACGTATAACTAGGTGCATGCAATTCCCGAATACAGAACAGATCTAGATCTTGCTGAAAGTCCCGGAAGATCAATTCATGAGCCGACCTAAGAGTCCTATATTGGTATTTCCTAATAATACGCTAATTAAAACAGACGAGCAATGTAGCCGTAGCCATACCTACTAAGATAAGAAATTTTAAGTGGACAATCACACCATAAATACGTGGCTAGATTGACGCGGTGAAAACCTAAATCTTAGCGTTTCTATATACGTAACGGATAAAATAGAGATTCATAAAGCAATTATATAGATCTACTAAAAACACGGTTGTCGTTCAGATCAAAGTCATACGCAGGTTACCAGATCTCGACGTGGGCGTGTGGATCATTATAGACGAGGAATCCCCACTGCCTCACGTCGTATCCTTAGATCTACATCGTTTGACGAAGAACGAACAACCTCAAACGGTAAACAATATTTGGGGGGACTTAATTACAAAGAACAAAGAACAAATAAATAAAAGAACTCACATAATTGCTGTTGAACTTGTATTAAAACTGCTCTGAGAAACTGAGAATTTGTGTTATGAAAAAAAGTGATGTAAAGTGTTATGAATAACTAAGTATATATAGGCTTGGAAAATCAACTTAGGATAAACTCCAGCCGACCTAATTTACGTTTCCTAAACCCTAAAGGAGATAGAAAATGTGTCGAGATAACTCCGAGCCAATCCTCAGTCTGCCTCTCAACTCGCTCCCAGCGAGCCCTCACTTCGCTGCCAGCGAGTCAGTCTGCCTCTGATTGGCTCACTGGCTCTTCTTGTTCCTTACTCCACTTTTCGTGCTGCTTCGGTATTTATCTTTAATGCAGTCCGATTCTGCTCCGATTTATCTTGAGATTTACTTCCTTCGTTGGTAGATATCCTCCGATTCACCGTAATCTATAAAATCAATAATTATCACACAGTAAATCGTATTTAAATAATAAAAATAGATAAATACCAAATTATATTCTATAAATCACATAACATTAAATAAACATTATAAACATGTGAACCTCGATTTAAGGATAACGTTGATGACTTTTACGGGTATAATTCGACCGTCATCAGGCTTCATTCGTCACTTCGACACAAGTTTGTTGTAGAACCACAATGATCCCAGTTAAAGGACTTCTGAGTCTCGTTGGGATGGAGAACATGCATTTGCCATACTTTCTCTCTGACGATCTGATCCAATCCTTATGACAATAAGGGTTAGCTTGGAAAACAAACAAAGTTTGAAGGTGACAAGTTGAGCACCAGGAAGACTAAACCATTTAGACTCAGAAGGAGGGTAGAATCTCAACATGCAGGAGCTTTAGAGACAAAACGAGTACACCAAAAGGTCTCAGAATGAAATAAAAGGGAACTTGTCAAGGAAAAATCAAAGTCTGCATTATTCAAACAGAGGTTATTTCAAGATTGAAAATGAGATAGGGTTTTCCTCATGACAATGTAAAGGAAAAATCAATAGTTTGAAAAAGTAAGTGATAAACAAGTTTTCAAGTGAAGGGGAAAAGACACTTAAGAAATTTTTGGATAAAGTTTGGCTTCAAAGAATTAACTCAAACTTTCAAATGAAGTGTGAAAGATCATTGATGATCCAATTCAAAGTTTCAAGGTTGCACCACTCAAGAGGAATATCATCTTCTGGCGAGGAATAAGGGCTCAAGGTTATCCTCGTCGTATGGGAAAGAAAAGGTTAAAACAAAGCAGACATTTCGACCGGTGTAACAAAATTGTAATAAGCGCCAAATAGAAGATGGAATATCAAAAGTGTGTATGGCGGTTAATGGCTCTACATGGCCCGAAAGAGATTTAAAACTGAAAAGGTACAAGGTGCATTAATCTGAATTGGAGAACAGAAGTTTAGGAATTCAAAGTTGATTGGATAAATAGGTTCGGAAGGCACCTTGGCAATGACTACCTTCTGCTTGAAACTGGTTTAGCATAAATTGCAAGAAGGTTAAAGATAGGTAACTGAAGATGGATGTCAAGGTAGGATTAAAGATCCAATTGGTAAGAAGATGAGATGCATACCTTGAAAGAACAAGTAGCATAAGATGGAAAGATTACAAAATCAACACTACCGTTAGGAGGGAAGCTAAGAATAAACATAAGTAAAAAGAATGTTCTGACATTAAAAGGTTCAGTCAAATTTGTACTTGAAAAGAAGAATTGGGGTGCAACAATGCAGAGTTATAGGGAACTTGTTCCTTGATTTGACAAGTAAGGAAGCATGGATTTGTTCAAAAGAAAGGCTTATGGAGATATGTTTCTTAGGTAATTCATGAGAACAAGTGAAGAGGATTTGTTGAGCTTAAAGATCTCAAGTGAGGGATTACATGAGAAATAAATTACCATAAAAGGTATAATTACAAATGGGCCTGAAAAGGGTCTGAACATCAAACATGGCATGCTAGAGGATAGCATCTTGTTTCTTGTTTATAACTGCAAAAGAAACAACAATGTTAACTTTACAAACATTCTACCATGAGACATATCCTAGGGAAAGATCGCTTCGGAAATCTTCTAAGACATAACACCCGTAACTTGCAACACTCTTAGCCCAAACCTCAGTCAAAGAGGTGAGGATCCCTTTTAGATGGCTGTGTACGATATTTACTCTGGATCTGACATTATCAATTTGTACAGCCAAACAAAAAGGAATTTGAGCACGATCCAAAGAGAAAAAGATTTAGATACTGGAGTTTCTTATGTGACATAAAAATATTAGAATTTTTGGATGAGAGTTAGTTGGTCAAAAACAATTATTTTTGCCGATTACACAAGCTGTCAGAATTTTCTGATTAATAAACACTGATTTAAATTGCTGATTATTATCAAACAAAAAGGAATTTGAACTTGATTCCAAAAGAAAAGTTGTAGATAAAATTGTTGTCTGCAACATATCAAAAATTCAGGTTATTTCAAGATGTTTAACCTGTTCAAAACAGAAGAAGAAGTGAAGGTGCTGCTGCAGATTTTCTGGACTGAGTGTCCGGCAAAAACATGAATTTTCTGAACAATCCATAAAGATTATCAAATCAATGTAAAAAGATAAATTGTAGATAAGACAGTAATCTATATTGATGAAAAAAATTCAGAATTTTCGGAGCAGAGGAACAATAGTTTTATGTTAAAGGAAAACATGGGAACAAAAAGCATTCACCAGTGTTGAATAAAGCCAACCATGAGGACGATTAAAACTATATATGCTAAAGAAAGAAACCTTTAACACTAATAATTGAAACGAGTAAGAAGTACTTGGAAAGGGTAAAATTTGCATATGGAGTTCGTGTGGAACCCATATCGAGCAAGCAAGGACAAGAATTTTGGTAAACATAAACCAAGCGATAGCGAAAAGAGAAAGGGGGGATTTGTTGAGTCGAGTCTTTAAAAAAAAAGTTGTCTGTACTACAACATCTTGTAGGGAATGCATTGAGGGTAATCACTAGGATGCAAAAGTGTGTTGCCCGAAATAGCTAAACATGATATGGTTGTAAGGATATGCAGTTGTCAGTTCAAATAGTTCGAAGGATGATAAACTTATTTTCCTTAAATCAAGCACTTGACACGATGAAAATATCTTAAAGAAAATAAGGCACATCAAAGAATGTACACACTTGGAAAACAAAACTTTGCAATAAAGGAACTTTTACTGAGTTTCAGAAGTTTCAAATGGAGGATTTAACTAGAGCATGGGTTACAATTAGTATGGATGGGGAAACATTTGAAATCAGGATAACCAAGTAGGAAACTAGATGATTATAAAAGAGAACCTTATTAATGAAGAAATAAGATTGGAAAATCACCACACAATCGTTTCTTGCCATCGAGGAGCACTATAACGACAACACCTCGTCTCTACCTACCAAACTTCTTATCCTGGGTAACAACTAGCTTAAGAATCAGATAAATCAAAGTATTCCAATCTCCTATAACCTACCACTCCATAACTTGCAGGGTGGAAGAAAGACATATATCTTTCATTGACCAGAGGACTTAAATGGTTTTGAGAAATTCGGGTGCTTACATAAGCCATGAAATAATTGATTTGCACAAAACAAAATGAACTGATTTTGAACATGAGGCAAAAAAAAATCTGTGAGTATATAAGTTTTACATATGATGCCCAAAAATCAAAAAATTTGGGTAGCCATAGGTCGGTCAAAATAATTCTTTTCATCTACTGCTATAAGCTGTCAAAAAATTTTAGGACTTCATCAACTGTCATGTGTTGCAGATTCTGCTCAGACCAAAACGAATTTGCACTTGGTTCCAAAACAAAAATTATAGTGCAAGCTGTTTTCTACAACATATCAAAAATCCAAGTCATTTGGAGGTGTTTAGCTTATTCAAAACAGAATGATAAGTAAGAGTACCGCTGTAGAATTTTCTGAACAAAGTACCCCTCCTTGTTAAACAATTTGTGAACAATCCATATTGAAAACTAAATTGATGTAAAGAGAGAAATTGTAGATAAGATAAATTTCTAAATGGCTGAAAATTTACAGAATTCTTGGAACAAAAAAAAAATGATATAACATTACATGTAGAAACGTGAACAAAATCGTTTACTCGTTTTGCATAACACCAAGTTACAAGGAAGTGATTTGAACCAAATGTATCATTACGAAAGCATTAAAACGTCAAAAAGAAAGAACATTAGAGAAAGATTCAAAGATTCCAAAAGGAAAGAGGGATCCTATTAGGGGTTCTCGAAAGGAACAAAACTTAAGAGGATCACATAAGAGATGTGAGCTTAAAACTCAACCTAACTTTCGCCTAAGAAGACTTTTCACTTGCTCCTAGTGCAACTTAACCACGGTCTAAGGATTCCTAATCCTACGAGAATTTACCACCAAGATCAAGAGAGATCAGAAAGGTTCTAAAAAGTCTAAAGAAATCCTATCTTAGATGGAAGAAGCTGAGGAAAGAAAGGACGCTTCGCTCTGATACCAACTGTAACGCCCCGCTCCCGGATACCGAGCCCTTATCCGGAAGAGAAACGTTTGGCGTTTATAGCATTAAATAAATCTAAGATTATACGCCAACCTCTACGTCGTCGTATCAAAATAAAGCAAACGAAAGCTAAAAAGACTCGGGTAAAAACATAAATGCTACTAAGAATAGAAATTAACCATACTAAAGATGGATAGTTAAATTACAACGATGAAAACCCAAAGACTTACACAATCGAAATTCTTAAAAGTACAAAAATAACTTACAAAAGTCTAGGAGTAAAAGAACAACAAGTCTAGTACAACCCTTACGAAAAAGAAAATAAACTAAAAGCATCTTCAAGGCAGCAACGTCATCAAGCCGTCAACTACTCTCTTAGTCAGCGCATCGTCTTTTACCCGCACGATGCATACAAAAGAAAATCTGAAATGAGGGTAAGTCACAAAATACTTAGTAAAAATGAGAAGCTAATGAATAACTAAATTCTACAACAAAATGTTCTTTTTATTATTATTATGTTATCTTTAAGCTTATACCGTTGTATAATGATGAGATTTGGAAGATTGCAGTTTGCTCACGGTGTTCCGCACATTTGTCAGGGCGAACACCGAACGCTTTATACACGTCATCTGAAGATGGTTTGTCAAGTACAGGAGATTCAAGTTTTTGAAGATGGCGTCCACCAAAGCTTTGATTCAAGCGTCCTGACAAGATTCCAACCAGCTGGATGATGTGACATAAAGTAGTTGCGTGAGTGCGTCCACCGAAAGAAAAATATTGAAGAAATTGTTAGGGGTGAAACTCTCCCCAACAATGGAAAAAGAAGAAGAAGACCACCATCTCCATTTGTACACCATCACTTTTTCCTCCATATTCCACCATTGTATTCATCATCTTTTTCTCATAAAACCTGAAAATATTTCTCCATGGGTTCTTGTAAATACAATTTTATAGCCTAAATTAGTTAAGCTCAATTTGTAAATCATGGAGCCTACTTACATTCAAGCTCTTGACGTTGTTTTATGGTAGAGATTAGCATCTTGGTGTTGATTCTTCCATGGATTAGCTTGAAGAGCTATTACAATATTCTTCTTTTGAGTATGTTGTAATATTGTTGGTAACTTCTTCTTTTACTTTTTGGATTAACTCATAGCTACAAAGTCCTTAAGTGACATTTTGATTTCATAGCTACGAAAAGCCATTCTTTGCTTAGTTAATATGATTGTAGTAATAATGTATCATTTCGTAATGGAATAAGAATAATAACCTTGTGTAATTGATTTTCTTTAATTGAGTTTATTGTTTTGTTAGTATTGAATTGATCTCTCAATATTAGCACACACACACATACTAGAGACCTAGCGAAGAAATTATGTGTGGGAAAAGGGGTAAAGAAACCGATTGGTAAAATCGAAGCATTGACACGGTGTCAGACTCCTAAAGCGGGGTTTATATCAAGTTGACCGCTTGTCTGTGCAGCCGTAGTTTTTAATCATGTTAACCTTGTAGAGTCTCATCATTGGTGAGGACATGGGGGAGGCATAGTAGTAGTCGTGTGTCCGGTTTTAAGAAAATGGCTATTAGATTAGAGGTTTGTACCATTAATTACACTAGTGTAATAAGGAAGGTTGTAAGGATAATCATTCTTATAAAATTGCATTGGATAATTAGTTATTCTACAATAATATTAACTAGTCCTCTCCTTGTTTATCCATGTAGTCTTGTATGTTTTAAACCTTATATGCCTTGTTGATTTAAACCAAGAGAATGAAGTTATCAAGTACTCAACCTTGACTTTTTTCTCCCAATGGAATCTGACTGCATTTCATCGATTTTAAATTTCAATTGATCGTCTGCTCTCTTAGGTAAGATTGGACACATAGAAAATGCCGATCAAGTTTTTGGTGTTGTTGCCAGGAAGACATGTGTGCTATTTAACGGTTGATACTTACGATAACTTAAAACTTTTGGGATTAAGTCTCTCTTTTCTGATCTTCTGTTTTTGTTTATCTTTTGTCGGTACTTGTTGTAGTTATAAAAATTTTAATGTGACATATTATATACGTCACATACTATATATGTCCTAAAATTAAATTTATGTTATTATTATTTCCTATATAAAATATTAGGAAGTAATATAATAAAATAATAATTAAAATCTCTTAAGAAAATTAGAGATTTTATTAATTCGTAATAAATGATATAAGTATAAATGTGAAACGTTATATGTGTCACATACTACATATGTAATTAAATATAAATATTTTTTATATTATTTCCTAAAATAAATATTAGGAGATAATATACAATTATTTAAATCAAATCGCTGAAATAAAATAGTTAAGTGATTTGATTGATTTGTAATTAATGTCAATCTTCTAATTATGGTTGGAATCAATCATGAGTCTAAGCACATTAAATGCAAATCAATCAAAAGTCTGGACGCGTTAAATGCAAATCATTCAAGAGTCTGGACGCATTAAATGCAAATCAATCAAAATTCTAGACGCTTTAAATGCAAATCAATCAAGAGTATTGACGCATTAAATGAAAACCAATCAAAGTCACTCATCCAGCACTATAAATAGGATAACCTTGGTCATTTGCAAAACACCCAGAAAAAGACAGAAGAACAAAAACAGGAGAAAAAACATAGAGCGTCTTCAAACCTCAAAGATCTTGCAAGAATTCCTTGAAGTTCTTCAAGAAGTTAGATACACAAAAAACATTTTTGAAACGAAGTCAGACGAAGTAGAATCAGAGTGGTGCGAGTCCATCTCTAGGTTCTACCTCTTGTATAAGAGTTGTATTCTTACTACGGTCCCTAAAGAAATTAAGGAATTATAGTCTTCACCTGAGGACTTACGCTCCTTCTCAACCATTCGGGCAAATATGCTCACAATAATACAAACCGTCTACAACAAGAAAACTGAAGAAAGGGATATACAAATACCAAAACCCTTTGAAACTATTTCTTTGCTTACTCCAAAAACTCTACAAAAACATAGAGAAAAAAAATATAGCTACATAAACATCGGTTTAGTCCAAGTTGGGATTAAAACTCTCACAAAGGAAGACTTAAATACTTCTATTCTTGTCATGCTTAGAGATGCTGGGCATACTGGATATGAAGATTCTCATTAGTGTAAAATTCGTATGTCTGACACTCGTCATAAGGAATTATTTGTCTCTCGCAAATTTCTCTAATTTTATTTCTAACATTTTCTCCTAGAAGAGTTGGAAGACCAGCTAGGAATTTTTCTTTCCCAAATGGATGATTTGAATCTTCTCTTAACATTATTCAAGTTAAGAAAGCATTCTTGTAATTTAGATATTCACTAAGTTTCATGCACATTAGCTTTGAGAGTAATTCCGCACTTTTATCTTTAATATGAGAAGGATCACCTATGAAGTGTAATGAGATGACAAGGATTAGAGTGTGTATATATATAAGTAGCTCATACATAATGATATGAGTTATGATATTAAATCCCATATTGTTATTTATGAGGACAATTCGGATTCTGTTGGTAGTGTTGCACAAATGAGTAGCGGGTATGACAATTTTTAGCCCCTACATTTAAATTGAAATCTATAAGTGAGGTGATATACAATAAGTATGCTTTTGTGATAATCTGACAGATTTGTTCGTTAAGTTAATTCCTACATCTATTTTGGAGAAAGATGGTAATTTATAGTATTGTGATGCGTACATTTGAAAGAATTTTTTCTTTAGTAGCAACGACAACTTCAAAACAATAATGATGCATTGGTCCTGAAGACCAATGACTATACTATTTTTCCCTTTAACTAAAGTTTTTTCCACAAGTTTTCTTAGTTAAAGGTTTTTAACGAGACAGTCAGTCCAACACATAAAATCGCATATCATTAACTATTTTTCGTATCTAGTTTTTGTCCCACTGAGTTTTTTTAGCAAAGTTAATAGTAATGGCATATACATTATGCAACTTGGAGAAATCAAATTAGTTGTATATTCACTAAAGCATTGTCGAATGTTACATTTGAGCAGAAGATCATCAATCTCTGATTCAAATATAATTAATGTGCATCATCCCTATATTTTTACGCATGATCCTCGAGGTGAAAGCGATACACAACAACAACTTTGCTAAAGAAATCGTTAATTTATTTACCAAAACATTGTCATTGCAAAGTTCAAAAGACAAAGAATATCATGATGCGAAATTGAAAGATTTTATTAATGCACATTAGGGGAAAAATAATACTGAGAAAGAAAGATGTAATCTTTTTCTTACTAAGATTTTTTTCCTCATTTGAGTTTTTCCTTAGTAAGATTTTAGCGGAGCGTATTAACATCAAAAGGATGAGTATTATGTAATGATATATTTGGATGTCAATTAAGGTATAGAACTAAATATACTTCCACTACTTACCCCACTACTTTACATATTCAATGTACTACTAATTGTAATGGGAACAGGTGTATCCATGTTAGTTTAAATGTAGATGATGGTTCATCTCACATTGGTAATATATAAATCTCTCAAATTGCAAGTGTATAGGGAAATGAATAAGAAAAGTTCTTTTTTTCCTTTTTTTCTCTACATCTTTGTTGCAGCTTTTGTTTGTTTTCTACACCCTCCGCCCTGTTTTAATACTCATATTTGACTTTTTACAAGATTAAAAACAGTGTAATTAATGTTTTGAATCTCATTAAATGATCCAATATTTTATATTTATGTCAAAGTATTATTTAAAGGATATAAATGTAAGAAATATTGGATCATCATTTAATAAGATTCAAAGTATTAATTACACTATTCTTAATCATGTTAAAAGTCAAGCATGACTATTAAAATGGGACGGAGTGAGTATTAGTATTTTATAACACTTCTCCCGTATTAGCATAGACATTGTTTTTATTAAGTGGGCTTTGTTGGTAAAAAAACTTTCAGTTTCGTGGATTGGGCTTGTTAATGTCCATGAATTGTCTGGTTGATAGATTAACAATTATTATGATATATATATGTCAACTTTTTCCAATGGAAAATGATACATTTTAAATAAAAAGAAAATCTATCTACACTAGTCATGTAAAATTAGTTTTGATGGAAAGATTATCCCTGAATTTGAATTATAAAAAAAAAGTTCTTAAAGATCACAAATTTATTCCAGAAAACAGAATTAGCGGACGAAGAAGATGAAGGTATTTACATGCTTTGAAATTCTTTTTATTGTTATTGTATAATGATATATATAATATATCCCGACTTGACGTTATACACTCGATATCAAAGTAGGGTCTTGGAGAAAGAAAAAACACTCATTATTCTATATTTTAAAATAATAATTAAGGATGCATCCATTTTATATTTAACTATCATTTCACGTTTTTATCACCTTTTTATCACATTGATCATAACGAGACTCGTGCTAATTCATGGATCTTAAACCTTGATCAATTATGATAAAAGAGTAAAATAATCCATAGAGTGAATTGTTAGATATTTTTCATAAATTAAATATTTTATAATCGTTTACGTAAAAGTTGTTATACGAATTAATGTTATCGCAATGAAACGATCAGGTCGAGGGGGCAGCGTCCTTTCGCAGGAGTCGATGGGGAATCGCCAACTCGTGGGGGCTCGGGGGCAACGCCCCTGAAAGCTAAACAAATCCATGCATCAGTTTGTGAACATATTCATACAGATTCATGAACCTGCGATGAGCTGCACCTAAAAAATCCAAGAGTCGCAGGTTTTGGCCGAACTGATATGAACTTTACTCTTTCGTGTATGAGTATCTCACTTCGTGTATGAGGTACATTCGGCCTATAAAAGACACAAGCATGCAAACGAAAATATTCATACAAGTCATAGCATCATCAAGTTTTTTAGAGTGTCTTCGGGTTTGGTTCAAACAAGTCACTATTTGAATCAAACACCCTCTATTGTATCCTAAGAGAGATTTTCGATTGATTTCTAAGTAACAATCATGTGGGATGAAACATCATCTTAAAGATAACGCATTTACGTGCTTTGGAATTTCTTCATATTCTGTTAAATTTCTAAGTATCAATTTTTTTTTTTTTTTTTTAAAAAAGCAGAGCTTTATTATTATGGTCAAAAAGTGGAAGTTCACGGAGTACAATGATGAAAAGGTAACAATACAAAGACTAATCAAACTCCCAAGCTAGTCTAAGGTTTTAGCTCGGGTTTCAACATTGGTCTTCATGCTTGATTGGTGGATTTTATCTTTAACTCCATGGTAGAGTTTATTCCGCCAAATCCATCTGTGAGACCATTTCCACTAAATTGATAGGCCCACTCCTTATTCGTCCTCGAACATCGATATTTCTTTGAATTCAATCAACCTCCATAGTGCGAAAAGAAGTCGTCCCAAGAGATGCAGGAAGGCACTCTTCCACAACTTCTTCGCGGATGACAATCTCTTAAGGCATGTGAGTAGTTTCCTCATCATTCTTACAGGTGGCAAGTAGCGATTGCACTCACATGTCGTTTAAATAGCAGCGACATAGTGGGGAGGCCTTGTGAGCTCTTGACATAGTAAAAATTACCTCTGTTTGGTCCTTTAAGTGACCAAACATCTCTCCAAATCTGGGCCGCATGTGCATTGTCCTTCATGAGGTAGTTGTACCCATCAGAGACAGAATATTTTCCGCTATTACTGTCACACCACACAACATTGTCACCTTCTACCCCAAACCCATCTTTCAAGCCCTGGTCCGCCCCGCGTGCCAAATACTCTTTCAGGTGAAGGGGCTGGTCGGCCTAGGCCTCGAGAAAGGATTCCCGTGCTTGTGTATCATGATTTTTACCCAGAGAGCTTGGTCATCGGTCAGCATTTGCCATACTAATTTCCCAGGAGGAATTTGTATTCATATCTTTGTAGGTTTTAAAGCCCAAGCCCCACTTTCCTTAGATTGGCGAGTTTGTCTCTTACCCAAATTTTTTTCTACACATCTTCTCCATATCAAGCAAAGTAGATTTTGGTAGTGATCGGCGTGCAAAGCACTTACTAGCAATAGGACTAGGTCTATCGTAGTAAGTCTTTGGCGAGTCAAGGTCGAATCCACGAGACTCGTAAGGCGTCTAATTATCAAGATTGAGTTGTCACA
Organism: Gentiana macrophylla; assembly: GCA_026214975.1. Taxonomy (NCBI): domain Eukaryota; kingdom Viridiplantae; phylum Streptophyta; class Magnoliopsida; order Gentianales; family Gentianaceae; genus Gentiana; species Gentiana macrophylla. The sequence continues at coordinate 28,046,603 of CM047809.1, read as the reverse complement.
ATAACGGTCTACGACCAACTATAATATATAGACAGTAGTATTGGTGCCTTAAACTAACAAGATTATGCAAGTTCGACGAAGCAAACTAGAGTTTCTAAGGTATTAGTTCAATTATGAGTAATTAGTTATTCCCTCCACACATGCAGCGATCCTCCCCGTTGGTGAATTTATTCATTGTTATTTCACTGGTACAACTCACAACCCTATCTACTCCGACAATAGCAGTAGACAATCATCATAAGCTACCCTCCTTAATTGGTCCGTAATATCTCATACGCATAAAGAACTAGAAATTTGCCGATGTTGAGTGTTACCTTATTCCATAAACCCACTCACTGAGGCGGTATCGACATTGACCCGACACGTTCTAAGGTCCATTCTAGATAATGTCTAATTAACACTTCACTTGCGGTCCTTCATGTTAATTTACGATGACATGCAAATAGTTGATCAGGCTACTAACATGTAAATTAAATCTATCGATCAACGTAGCTGGCGCCGATTATCATGAATTAGTAATTTACTAAGTATTCAGGTCTAGCGATATAGACCGTCGCAGATCTGAAGAACGCAACTACTATTTCATGATTTCTTCACCAACGAATCAGATCTATAACACATATGGTAAAATAAACTAGCTACTACATAATTAAACTAAATAAACAATTAAAACATACTAGTTGAATATAACGACGATAGATCTACATCTTGGAAAAGATATAAAACCATACCCTCGAAGACGAGCGTAGATCTCCTACGGATCTCTCCCTAGGCGGCGACTCCGTCGTTTCTCCAACCAAAACTCATAAAATAAATAAAATAAAGAACAAAGAACTTTTATTGCATAATTTCCTTGAATAATTTGAGTACATTTTGTTCTGAGGCGAAGCCTCTTATTTATAGCTATCTAAACCGACTTAGGAACAAATAGTTTGACCCCTCGTCCAAGAAAACACGTTTCGGAAGATTCTGGACCTCGGTAAGTCGGCGGCCATCCTCGGGTTACCGAGGGTATTTTCGTCCTTTTTCTTCAGCCGACTTAACTTGGATGCTTCTAGAATACCCTAGGCCCGTTCTTTTCGTTCGATCCACTCCAGATTAAGTCCATCATGCTCATTGATATTCCGTATCACGAAAATCATTAAATAAGCATACGAAATAATATCGAAACAGGGAAAATAAACACTAAGTGTAGATTTCTCAACTCACGAACCCGACATATGATATTCAACGTAAATGGTTCATATTTATAGGTCGAAACAACTATTTTTAGCTCATAATGGATAGAATATTGATGCCGTAGGATAGACTATTTTAACCGTCATCAGGTAGTTCATAGTTTGCATAGCATAAAAAAAGTGTGTCCCGAGGGAACTTTTCAGAAGAATCATTCTACCAGTTGTTGATAAGCATTTGATTTTCCAACTAGCAAGTTTTCTCCCCATCTTGTCCATAATAAAATTAAAAGTGTTTTTTGTTACCCGTGAGTGAAGCAAAGGTGCTCCAAGGTATTGTCAAGTTGAAGCGAATGTTGCATCCCGATTCATGGTCGATTATCGATCGTATTTGGTGGGGTGTTCTTGGACACATGGAACTGGACTTCCCGATACTCACCTTTTGGCACGAAGGCTCTTGCAAAAATCATCAAGTACCTGTTTGATAGCGACTGCTTGTTCAACTGTGGCATCCCCAAATACCACGAGATCGTCCGCAAAGAACACATGAGAAAAAGGAGGTGCGTGTCTGCTGATTTTAACGGGTTTCCAGGATCCGTTAAACAGAGCTGAGTCGATTTTTTGGCTTAAGCACTCCATACACAGTACAAACAAGTAGGGGGCAAGTGGGTCTCCTTGCCTTAGACCTCTCTTAGGCTGTATTGGGGGCAAAGTATTTCCATTCCATAGAATCTGCATCTGGGACCATTCGAGCATAAACATGATAAGTTGCACCAGCTTTGGAGAGAAACCCACTTTACTGATGATATTTTTTAAGAACTGCCAATCAACTCTATCGTATGCCTTTTCAAGATCAATCTTCAGCAGCATGCTACCTTTCCTCCCTGTTTTCTGTCTGAAGTAATGCAGAACTTCCTGGGTGATAATTATATTACCAGTGCCCCCTCTACCTGGGATGAAAGCAGATTGAGTTTGGCTGACAAGTTTGCCGATGACAGATCGCAGCCTATTTGCAATCACCTTTGATATTACTTTCACACAAACATTCATTATAGCAATAGGCCGAAATTGAGAGACAAGCTCTGGAGGGTTGACTTTCGGGATAAGGGAGATAGTAGGGCAATTTAGTCGTGGGTCAAAACAGCCCTCCTCGAAAGCTTTAAAAACAAAAGAGAGGAGCGTCTTATAGATTGTAGGCCAACATTTTTTTTATAGAAAGTTGCAGGGATCCCATCCAGTCCTGGGGGCCTTGAACTCTCCCATTTCGAATGCCGCATCTTCAACTTCTTTTTCTGTAACCTTTCTGTTTAGGATAAGAAGGTCCGAAGGAGAAAGCGTCGGGAAAGTGAGCTCACTATCAAGAATCGGCATATCTGTGTCAGGTTTGAATAAGTTCTCATAGTAATTGCGCACCATATGTTTCAATCTGACGCCATCATAAACCCAATTATCATGTTCATCTTTAAGGCATGTCACTATCCGTTTTCGTTTTTTTCTAATGGTGGAGAGGTGATATAAGTGGGTATTTCTTTCCCCCTCCGCCATCCACATTAATTGTGATCGTTGGTGCCAATAAACTTCTTCCTGAATCAAAATTTCATCAAGTTCTTGATTAAGGGTGGAGTGCAAATTAGACAAGAACAGAGACGGTGCTTTTTCACGACTTTGCTCTACCCCTTCCAGTCTAGCAAGGCATTCCTTCTTTCGCGTAAATATGTTACCAAAAACTTTCCGGTTCCAAATGTTAGCTGCTTGTGCGAATCTCTGATGCATCTCAAAAATATTTAAGTCCTCATCCCACGTACTGGTTACCATATCTTCAAATTCTCTATGTTCCAACCAAGCTCTCTGAAAATGGAAGGATTGATCTCCCCTGCATCTGGTGGGTCTAAGGTCAGTTTCTAAGAGAATAGGATTGTGGTCTGATTGCTCTCGAGGTAGATGCCTCACCAACGCATGCTCAAATTTCTCTAGCCACTCCATATTTCCCCAAACTTGGTCAAGTCTTTGCAGGATTTTCTGGTTACCAAAAGTTTTTCCTTGCCAGGTAAATCTCGGCCCCTGAAAGGGAATTTCAATCAAGCCGCATTGTTGTATCATGTTCCAAAGTTTGATCATGTTAAGGCCCCCCACACTTCTTCCACCAGACTTATCTCTTTGAAAAATCACTTGATTGAAGTCTCATATGAGACACAAGGGCCGATTGTGGAAGCACTTGAGCCTTGTTAGGTATTCCAAGAACTCGTTCCCAGCACAAGGGAATTTCAATCAAGCCGCATTGTTGTATCATGTTCCTAAGTTTGATCATGTTAAGGCCCCCCACACTTCTTCCACTAGACTTATCTCTTTGAAAAATCACTTGATTGAAGTCTCATATGAGACACTAGGGCCGATTGTGGAAGCACTTGAGCCTTGTTAGGTATTCCAAGAACTCGTTCCCAGCACTGGCGATTGGTGATGCATAGACAAGGGTAAGGATCCAGTCTATTTCCCCATTTTTCATGGTGACCATAGAGATGGATTGATTCGAGCACGTGATGTATTGTAGGGATACCTCATCTTCTTTCCAATAGCACCAGAGCCCTCCGGCATACCCCCCGAGCCTCCACAACAAAGAGATTCATAAACTCCGTTTTGTTAAGAATTTCAATCGCTCTCTCTCTCTAGAACTCCTTGTTTCCATTGGAAAAAGGATATCCGGTTTAAAGCTAGTCAAAATCGATTTAAGGTGTCTAAGGAACTCATTAGAGCAGGCCCCTCTACAATTCCACACAAGTATCTTCATTAATTAATTAAATGAGGGTCTTGGGAGAGTTGGGTCTCCATTCCCATTTCAAATAGCGGATTCATTGCGCTGTCTACACCAAATTTGTCAGAGGTCTCGGTCTGTTTACTCGAATCATGAGGATGATTTTTTATATGATCTCCAGAAATTTGGGGCGTATTCTTATCATTTTTATTCACCAGCTGAAACTGCTCTGTTGTTCTCCCTACATTCGATGGTTTTTTAGCAGCATTGCTCATATCAGTGAGAGCACTCTGTGTCGATGTCGTTTTCCTGCCTCCTCCAGTTCGTTTCATTTGTTGTCCTTGGGCTCCCAAGTCAGAGTTATGTTCCATGCGCTTGCTTTGCTCTGTCGGACCATGTGTCACCTTGTCTCCACCCTTCTAGTTTTTATTAAACTGCCCCCTTGCTACTTCCTTCCGTACTAGTCGAGCTCTTCTTGTTGTTTGTTCTGTGAGAAGTCAATTTATTAACTTCTTTTGTTGATGCTTTCCCTCCATGAGACTCCACTTGTTTAGCATATTCTCTTAGTTCCCTTGCTTGCATCAGGACCATCAACCACTATGTCTTCAATTGCCTCATGATTATCTGTGTGTTGTCTTCCTCAATGAGGACATCCCCCATTGGAATTCTAGAGGTATTTTTACTTAATTGGTATTATATTTCGATTGCCTGGCTGCTTTGTGGTGCTCTGTTTTTTTTACCGTGTTCCATTCTCTATGCCTAGACGCTATCATCCACGGTCCATAGGGAGTTTCAGAAGTTGGCCCTTGTTGTTTCGGTTGAGGCTTTTCTGAGACTGAATGTTCCCCAATTTTCTCTGCTTTAGTGAGGAGAGCAGCGCACTCCTCCTTACTATGTCCAAATTTCCCACAACCATACCATATTTGTTGTAATCCCTCGTACTCCACCTTGTACCTTCTCCCATTGATCTGTGAAGACTTAAGTCTATTTTCTAGATCCAACTCAACACATATTCTTGCAAATCTTCCTCTTGTATTCATAGAGGTTGTAGGATCAATCTTGACTTCTTTGCTACCATGTTTCTAGCCCGTCAACAATTTTTCACGAAATATTTCTAAAGAGAGACTTGTGAATCTTACCCAAGCCATTGTTGTTGTGATTGTCTCCTTCTCTGGTTGAAAGAATGGCCTCCATTTTCTGACTGCGAGGTAGTGTCCCATTATCACCCATGGGCCATTCTCCAGGGCAATCTCATAGTCTTCTTTTCTGGTGAATCGAACAACATAGAATCCATGTTCGAGGTCAGTAACTTCAATCCTGCCTTGGTGTTTCCACAATTCCGACAGCCTCTTGCATAAATATCCATAGGTAATCGATTTGCCCAAGAGCTTGAGGATTAGAGCCTTCCTCAATGGTTTCCAGAGGTCCAAGCACTCCTCAAGAGGAATTATCATTGCATCGTCATCGGTTTCTGGCCCATGAGATTATCGACGACGTCTTGTATTCAGACATCACATCGTCTTCGTCATCTCCAGTGTAGATGGAGGTATCGGAGAACCTACCCTGCACGACGGCAACACCACTGTTTTTTTGCCAGACATTCGATATTTCCTGCGGTGGTTGTTAAGGGCTAATTTATATGAATTTTTATGATAACTTCCCTATAAATTTCCCCACATTATGAATATTTTGCATTGAATTTGGGCTTTATAATTAATTTAATGAGTAAAGTTGCTTTCGAATTAATCAAGTGTAAAAATGGGCTTTAATTTGGGCTTTATTATAAATTTTATATCATTTTGGGCCATATTATGTTTTGCATTTTGTATTAATTGTGATGTAGATGAAGATAAGATCAAATGATGAGGTGGAAGTGTAGATAAGAGCAAAGTTGTTAGAGGAGAGATGAAATGTGCATCAATAAGTGGATAGAGCGGTTACATCTCAACAAATTCGATTCGCGGGGAAGGCGAGCGGACGTTACGTGGATGGCAGGCGTTCAAGTGCTGAGAGAGTGGAAGGCGAGAAAATGAGATCAAGCAGGCGTCCGTGCATGGCTGGCGTTCCATGCATAGAGTTCTTTGGTTTTCTATAAATAGTCGTCACTTGTAATCTCGAGAGGACATTATTAGATTTCATCTTTGTTTTCCGGATCGAAAATACGAGATTTCTCGAGCTCAAGCGATCTCAAAAGTAGATTCAATTCACTTTTTAGTCTAGATTTTATGGATTTCTCTTCAAGCTTTGTACTCAATCACTCCATGGATAGCTAAGCGACTTATGGCAAGCGTGGGGATGCAATTGTAATCAACAATCTGGTTTTCTTATAATTAATCTTGTGTTCTTCAACAGAGGTTAGATCAATTAGCTTGCTTTATTCATTTCAATTCGTTTACATCGAAGATAACGATTTTATGATGCCTCATGAATGAAAGTTTATGAATCTAGATCATCTTGCTAACTTGATTGAACAATTAGCTCTTAGCTCATGCGAAAGTTGCTAAATTAATTGTTGAATTCGTTAATCGAGGATTGCACACCTGGATCGTTAATTGATACAAGCGTTGTTAAGAAATTAATCGTTTTGCATGTGATAAGGTGAACCCGCCTTTTGTTGAAAAACACTTTTGGTTGATTGTAATTGAGCCTTTATTGTTGATTAAATTCTTTGAACCAAATGTTTGCCTCTCGCTTTCCCGAATTACTCGTTTATAATTGCATAAAGCTGTAGTTTTCTTTTATTTGCCGTTTAACTTAGTTAACTTAAAGCGTCTTTCTTTCGAGTCGAGTGATCCTCTCGTAGCTTTGAATCGAGTTTTGGTTCTCTGTCTATGCTCGTTGTACCGTTGAATCTAAACCATAAAACATCATCAAAAGTATATCACTGTGGATCGATACACATACTCATCTTACTATACTATCTACTACCCGATATTCGGTCGGTTAGGAGGTAGTTTGCATAATAAGTATTGGTTTTATATAAATTGTTTTTGTTTTGAATGATTAATGCAAAAATTACTCCAAACAAGATGGCGCCCGTTGCCGGGGAATCGGTGTTCTGTTGAATCTACTTGAGTTAATTCTTTTTTTATTTTGTTACGATTTATTTTCTTTCAATAAAAGTAGCGTTAACTAAATTGAGAGTTTTATTTTGCCGTGTTTGATGACCGTTTGGTTAAGAATGTGCAAAAGTTTTTTTACTCAATTTGTTCAACGTGAATTATGTGTTTAGGTGATTTCTAATCGACCCTGTGCTAAAAATTTATCTGTGGTTTATTCATTGTGCTATATGTGTGTTGAGTTTATGATTAGTTTTTGGGTTCTTTGTTATTTTCTGCCTTATCTCTGTGCATTTTGGGAAATGGGACGGCGTTCAAGGCATCGAGCGCCCGTCAAGTTTATAATATCTGGTGGAGCGCCCGGTTGAGTCTTTGAAAGCGCCCGTTCGGTGTGAAATTTTCAATTTGAGCGCCCGTCTTGAAAGATGGAGCATACGTTCAAATAGTTGGACGAGCGTCCAACCACAATCTGAGTTCCAATTTCTTCTGTCTTGATTTTTCTTGCTTTATTTAACTTGGATGTTTTTAATTTGAGCTTACGTGGCTATGTATCTTCACGTAGATGTCACGAATTTGCATGTATATCTTTCCGTCTACGAATCCATGTTAAATAATTGATTCATCTATGCAAGTTATAGTGGTATCGGTTCTCGTAAGCTATAAGCTGGTCTTATTGTTATTTAGTAGCTAATGTCGGTTTCCGTATGCTACATACATTTGTGATGAATTTTTAAGCTTTGAGACTTATGTGCTTTCTTGTTGTTTTGTAACTCATATGGGTAGCTCTTGTCGGTTTTCCGTATGCTACGTCCGAGGCCATATGAGTTATATACATTTAGTATAGCTAGCTTGTTGGTTTCCATAATGCTATCACTTTTGATGAGTCTTAAAGCGCGTCTACTGCTTTGCATTGTAATGGGCGACCTTTATCGTTTATCGTAACTTTGTCATTATTTGGTGAGCGTTTATTTTATACATGTCATGTTGCAAAATAAGGGGCTAGTTCTCTTTCTTTTATTTTCTTTTATTTACGCATCTCATTTAGTTGCATGTCATCTAGTTGCATTGTTTTCTTTTCTTTAAGGGCCGTAGTCTTTGTAGGGTTGTCTTCACAACTTTGCTCGGCTGAGCTTTGTTCACGTTTTCTTTTATTAGGATTACATATCATGTAGTTTGCATTGTAATGTAGTTGCACCTAGCCTACTATTTTGCAATGTCCATGTATATGTTCCATCCTTATCTCGAGCTTAATCACGAAACATCTACATGATTTATTCTCCTTGTGTTTTCAATGTATAATTCTTTTTCCCGTAGACTCTTTTGCCTTGATCAAGTATACGGGACACTTTTGATATTTATTGTGCGCTTTCACGTCGATGTCGGTATTCTGTGATGCTCCACAAGTCTACTTGATCTATTCAAGCTTACTTGGATCTGTGATGCTCCACATTTCCAAGGATAGTCAAGCAATTTTGGTTCTTGGGGGTTTCTTTCGAAGTGCCGGCATGGAAATACAATCGGCTAAGTTCTAAACTTTTTATTTACTGTACAACTTGAGGACAAGTTGCAATCTAAGTGTGGGGAAGGGATTAGTATCTACATTCTTTTGCCATATTAGTCATATTTCTATGAAAAATGCTAAATTTTTCAAAATTTTTGTTTTTGTCGAGTAATGTCATTTCACTTGCATGCTAGTTTTATAATCTGGCACCTTTAGTTGTTTTCGATGAGTAAGTGTCATATTACAGAATAGATTTAGTAGATCGACACTCACTTGAATTTCATTTCACGAACTATTAGATGAAAAACCAAATATAAAATAGTCTCGGTTAGTTAAAGGATAGCCAACTCTCGTCTGAGATAACACTTATTTAGCATTGATGAAAGTTAAAATTAGTACTATACTCACGAGTTAGAATCTCGGTACCTTAGTGTTCTTGAGAACCTTAAAAGTCTTGAATGTGTTAGAAAGATACACGATCAAGAGTTTCCAAAGAGTTTGGGCGAGAATATAATATCTTATATATATATATATATGATAAATTTCACCTCGAGTCCATTTGAATCTTGCCCCGATTGGGAGTGTGGTTTACCTTGGATGATGCGGGTTTGAGTGATCTCGGGGGTTTGCCTCTAAAGTAGGGAGAGTGTTATACTTTTGAGGCAGAGAAGTTTGTGTTTTTAGAACTACGAGTCGAGTTGATCTAAACCAGTAGAGACACGAAAGGTATTTTCTTGACACCAAGTAAAAGAATTTAAATGTGAGTTAGTTACTTTATTCTTGACAAGTAATTTTTGTAGGGTAAGTCTTGTAGACGAGAATGAAACTTTCGTTTATTTAACCGGATATTTGTTAGTGCTTGATTTAATACATCAAGAGAGGATCGGTGGAAGTTTAGTAGGTTACGCACACACAATCACCGAGTGACTTCGATTTCTTTGAATACTAGCTTGTCGTGAGCACGACTACATCTAGTGTCGAGTTATGTGGATTCTTGATAGTATGTTTTTGTTTTGTTTTGTTTGGGACGAACAAAAGTTTAAGTAATGGGGTGTTGTTAAGGGTCAAATTGTAGTGTTTTTACCGATATATTTTATATCAATTTTCCCCGTATTCTTATTATTTTCATAGAAATCGAGCTTTATATTGAAATATTGAGTAAATGATATTTTCAATGGGTTAATTCCAAAACATATCAAATTTTATGCTTAATTGATGATTTATTGTTAATTTGGAATTATATTACATTTTGGTATCATTTGATCATTATTTAGGAGCTTACAAGTGTTCAAGCTTGGAAGTGACAAGTAGCAAAAGGATAAGATCAAGGAGGACAAGTCATGAATCATCTAGAATATCAAGAGATAAGGTTTGTTACAAAGGATAAGGATGGGTTGTTAGAGATATTGGATAAGAATCATCGAACAAGCTCGAGAGCAGTGGGGCCGGCGTTCTACAATGGAGCCGGCGTTACGGGTTGGCGGCGTTCAAGGCTTGGAAATCAATGAGAGCTCGAAAAAGCATGGGCTGGAGTTCGAATGGAGCTGGCGTTCAAAGGCCAAGCGGCGTCGGAGATGAAACCGGCGTTTGAAGCTATGCGCATCGCTTGCCTATAAATCTGGCGACTCCGATTCATTCGGAGAGACATTATAGATCAGATTTTCTTACACACCAAAAACACAGAAGCGGCCGCTCATGCAGCTTCGAGGCCGATCACCCAAGCCTTGTGCTTGGGTGATCGAAGTAGATAGGTTTTACTTCTTTTGTTTTCCTTTTCTTGTTCGATCGCCATGATGATCTCTCGAAGCTTTGAACTTGGGGCGATCATGTAATACTTTTAATGACTTATTTACGGTCCATGGATGATCTTGTGAGTTTAATTTTAAAGTTGTTTTCTTTCCTTTGATTATGTGTTATGCAATCGATATGAAAGTTGTATTGCTATTGATGTTTACCGTATGGCGAAAGTCGGTGTAAACCTTAGATCACCATAGGAAAGATGAGATTTTTAACCTTGACATAGCGAAAGTTGATAGGTTGAATCTACAGGTTGTTAGATTGAGAGATCTTGCACCTCGTTTTATGATGTGTTAATCTTTAAAATCGAGAGATAGAAGATTACTTAAGAGAGGTGAACCACAACTTGAATTAAATCACCATAAGATAATCTAGGGAAGAATTAAGGGTTGCGGGATGGTGGATCATGTTTGTTCTATGTTATATTGCTTTAGTCGTTATCATGGGTTCGTTAGTTTCTTGTTTTTTCGTAGTTGTAGTTTTATTTATGTTGGTTACGCAATTATTGTTTCACGGCTTTGGATTAATAGTCCTCTGTCGGTTTACTTATCTGTTTTAGTTTTATTAATAACCGGTAGTAACAATTGGAAAGATTAACAAAATTAGATTCAACATCCCGATTCCTTGTGGATCGACCCCTTACTTATCTCATTTATACTATCAACTACCGGTGTTTGGCGGTTAGGAGTTAGTTTTGCATCTAAGTTAGGGTTTATAAATTTTCTTTTGTTTAAATGATGCAAAATCCTCTCAGCGGTGGTCTTTGTACGCTCTTTCAAGCGAGCAGCGGAGGAGGTCGACCTCTTCTGAGCTGGCATCGCCAGTCATCTTTGTCCATTGGTGGCTTGGATTTGGATGTGGCGGGGATTGGCGGCGGAGGGAGACCCTAGGTCACTTTGTCTGCTTTTTGGTATCACGTTCATACATGTTTCATATTATTTTTTTAAGTATCAATTTTTTCCAACATGAATATGTTATTTTTCTAAAATAAAATCATTCAAGTATATATAATTAACCGTCAAAATTAGTGGTTAAAATTATTGTTTATTGTTAAAAATGACAATTTAAACATAGAAATATGGAAAAATGACCGTGGAATTTTTATTTGAGTAAAAAGGAATGTTCTTGTTCCATTGTGATAGCGAAACATTAGATTTCAGGTCAATTCCACTGCAACAAACAATTGATTTGAGATTATGAACAGTAGATTTATTTTTATCACCTAATTTATATTTTCAGTGTCTTGATTTCTATTTCCTCCCTGTTTTTTTTGTCCTTTTAAACCACTCCCCCGTTAAATTAAGTACTATACTAAACACAAGCTTATCTGGATGCAGACTTATTGTCTCGTCCTTTTTGTTTAATATCAAATCCTGCAAGCTAAGCAAATGCAACCACTTTGCTGATTTCATACTATATTGATAATAATTATATTTTAATTAAGAATAATGTACCCGACAAATCACGTTCCTTTCTTACAGATGTTCCCTAATCTCGTCACCAAACTGCATTACATATATGACAGCTTAACAGCTTTTTTATATAATATATAAGTTTAGGGAAACTTGGAAAAATATACTTAAAAAGAATAATATCGTTTAAAATATGTTTCAAAAGTTAACATTAGAAAACTATGCATGCTCTCTTCGGTTCTGCATCGCTCGTGCGGCCATTCGTGGCTCGTCGCGTGGCTCGTTGCGTCTAAATCGTTAAGTGCGTCGCAGCATGACGTAGTTTCAAAACATCTCCCATCGAGACAATTTCAAAATTTTTTTCTTTTCAAGTATATTTTTTCAAGTTTCTCTAAGTTTATATATAAGTTTTGCAGGGTGAATACGTATAGTTTAGTTTATGATTTTCTCGTCGTCAGTAATTTTTTTTATTTTATTTATAAAATAATCATATATTCTTACTACAGTATGATATAAATATTTCCAATCAAATTCAAAGAAAATCAACTCCAATTATATACAAATGATCTCAATCATTGTGATACCCTGAATCTTGTTTTGTTGTTATGTCACTTTCCGGTCAAGGTGTCGCATGAATATACATCATATATCTCATAAAATGATAAAGAATAAAGTATAATTTTGGTTGGAGAAGTGTCACCGTCTCAACGGCAGGCTGATATGGCGTCTAGACGGCAACTCTGAACAGAAAGATCAGAGTCTTTTCAAGTTTCCAACTCAGTGTTATGAGGTATGGTAATGGCACCTCATGGCCTGCTAGTTCGTCCAAAACGGCAGGTGCAATAATGCTGAAGTTCAAGTTTGAGCCTAAATAAACCTAGCATTTCCTAACCTTGTTTCCTACCCTTTTCACTCAATTGTAAGAACCTCTGCTGCACTTTAGGCCGGTATCTACAACCCCAAGTATTGTAAAATGTATTATAAATGGTAAGCCTCACAATTAAGGGTCACTTACCACGTCCACGAGGAAAGTGAGAGGTTAATCAGAATAACACAGTAGCATTTCCGGCGTGGGTTGCCTTTTGACCATTCTACATTTGAAGGGTGTTATCGATCGGAAATCAAGCCCATTCTGAGAATCGAGCCGTGACCTCAGAACATAGTCAAGTGCATTCTGCACCCATGCCACCATGGCTAGGCCATATCAGGAGATTTGTAAAATGTATTATAGTTTTCATGTTTAAGGGTGTCTTTCTATCATGCATAAGATAGGAATTCATGCTTGTAAGATAGTTCTTGTTGAACCTTTGATAGGGAGTATTACATTCTAGCAGGAATATAGTAAGGTTGATCTTACCCCTACTGTTCATGGTAAGGACTCTTGCATCAAAGATTTTATAGCATTTTATAAAAGGTTAAACATTTACAGTATTTTATAAAAGGTTATGCTATGTGCTATTGTTTATGCATTTTATTCTTTGAGTTATTGGGTATGTGCATTAGTTAAGCATTTACATTTAAAGAACATGGAACTTTTCTGTTTGATGGCCATCGTCTCCGCGGCACACTAGTGTACCGTCTGGCGGCAACATTTTTCGAAATATGATTCTGCGGTAGTTTGTAATAATGCAGGCTGAAGTAATTTATAGATTTTTGTATGAACAAACTATACATGATACTAGATTACGGACATTAGAAATCATGTTTTAGGATTTACAATGAAAGATGATTTTGATCATTTTTAGTTGGTGTTTAAAAAAAGAAATTCAGGTATGTTATGTGTTTAGATATCATGCCTATAGCGTTCTATGTTGTTATAAACATGGCACTTTTTATAATATGTGGAATCATTGAATGTATGTTATTTTTAAATGTTGAAGATAGGGAATCTTGTTGTAATAGCTTGAAAAATTAATATATGGTGTTCAAAAGCATGTTCTTATGTTATTTTGTTATATTGTTATATGGTAGTTGGCATATACTAGTTATGTGATCTAGTAAGTATGTTCAAGGATTATATGGTATATGTGATGTTATAATTTATGAGTACTAAGCATGAAATGTAAAAGAATGTCATGAAAGGATAATAAAAGAAAATATATTAAAAGCATAAAGAGATGCTTTAAGCAGGCGTGCATGGTCAAGTATTTTGATAGCAATAAAGACAACGAATCCTCGAGCATCATTAGCATCGATCCTCATTCGAAACCAAGAATAGTGAACATATGATGAGCGGTTAGCGAGGCCACGACCATGGGATATAATAATGGTCGATCTTTTGGTTTGTCAAAGTTAAGCAAACTCTCCGTGTTGGGCTATACTAGACATTGTGTGGTATTTTCATTAACAAAGGCAATCAACAGACTCTTCATGTTGGCTTATACTAAAAATGATATGGTTAATTGAAACACGAAGTAAAGAAAGTGGCGGAGCTCTTAATGTTGGGTATACTAAACATTGTATTGTCTTTAAGTCATAAGAAATGAACATGATGTTAAGTAAATGAGTTGATGAATGTAATGAAAGTTTATGTGCTATGTGTTAAAGTAATGATAGTTTGATCAAGCATGATAAACACTCTTTTATATGTTAAATGTTAATATACTTACGCATTCCTTTGTTTGATAATAAGAACTAAGAACTATGTTATATGCGGCACACGCATACAGAAGATGCAGGTGAATCATGAAGGATCGGTGTAGCTTATGGTTCGTCTATTCACTGCAAGTGTTCATCTCAAGTTCCATGAGGACCTTTGAATGTTAACCCATGGGTGTTGTGCCACCGTCCAAGGGTATCGAGTGGACTACTCATGAGTATCAGGATGTCTTCACTTACTATGTGATGTTACATGATCTAAGGGTAGTATTTGTGACATGTGACGATCGTTGGTTAATGTTGTGGACTTTTAGTTCCTTTGACTAAGTGTTTTTAAGTTAAGTTTAATTGTGCTAAACTATTATAAATAAGGTTGGAATGTAAAAAGTTGATGGATGACTTTTAAATGAAAGTAATATGTTTCAAGAATGGTGTTTTAGGAGGCCAAGTAGTTCATTCAAACTTCCACGCAAATATCGTAGTATGGAGCTTCATAATTCGAGATGATAAAAAAGTAAAGATATCCGGGTCATGACCGAGCAGTCAATCAAAAAATGCTCAGGTTTCGGTTTGGGTCGTTACAATCATACTAACGAGATCTATTGTATAAGTGAAAGAGAATTGCGACAATAATCTCCACATGATTGCTACAACAATCGTAGTGTCTCACCTCCGTAAAGTAATATCATGTTCACACCTCGTATAAGTGTGAGACATAAAGATCTTGTCGACTCGGATAATCCTTTTAGACCAGCGAGAAAAGCGATCTAGCGATTGGCCGAATTATTTATGGCTCGTTTCTTATTCACCAGGACCGGCCGACTATCGAGACGGACCAAGTGACACACCATTAGGCAGCGAGGGCCACTCTACAGACTCACTGTGATAGGGGCTGGCGAGACAAAGGTGTGGGGCCGCCTCTACAGACTTCTCTTGGAGGGATGAGGGAGGGGAGAATGTAAAGTCTCGCATCTGTAAAATAATATTACGCTCACTCTCAAATAAGTATGAGGCATAAATATCTTGTGTGCTCGAGGTTAGCCATTTTAGACAAAAGCGATATGAGACGGTCTAGCGATTACTCGAATAATTTATATCTCGTTTAGTCTTTCACTGGGGACCGGAGCTTAGAGGCGTTATAACGACATCCGCTCTTTTACAACTAAGTTATGACGAGGTGGGATCATGTAGTATTGAGTGATCATGTAGAAACATCACTTAACAATACTCTTCACAATTTCTAGTAATACTAGTATATAAAATAAAGAAAAAAAAAAAAAAAAACCTCAAACTCTAGATGTAATTTAATTTAAACAAAAGTGATTTTATAAAGCTAAGAAGTAGTTTGTTAAAAGCGAAGGTGAAATCATGAAGTCTTACTTACGAATAAATTAAATGTGAATATTTTAAGTGTTGAAATTGATTAATTTGTTTAGTACTTAACATTATATCGAAATTAGAATTTGTTTAGTGAGTGTGTATGTGGGTGTGGGTGTGTGGAGGGTGGGTGTAGGGTGGGTGGGGGTGTTGGTGTGGGGTAATGGGGGTGTAAGGTGGGGTGTGGGTGTAGGTGTGTGGGGTGGGTTGTGTGGGCGTGGGTGTGGGTGTAGGGTGTGGGGGTAGGTATGGGTGGGTGAGGGTGTGGGGGTGGGTATGGGTGGGTGTGGGTGTGGGTTGTGTGGGGGGTGGGTATGGGTGGGTGAGGGTGTGGGGCGGGTGTGTGGTGTGTAGGGTATGGGTTGTGTGGGTGCGGGGTGGGTGGGGGTATGGGTGGGGTGAGGATGGATGGGGTGGGGTTAGGGGTAAGGTGAGGGTGGGGTGTAGGTGTGAGGTAGGTATGGGTGTGGGGTGTGTCGTCACTAACATGGAGATTATTGAAAAAATTCGGCGTTTAGTAGTTCATCAATAGCTTAAAATTTTAATAATTTTACCGAGAAAATTGAGAAGATGTTAATTAATTAAGAGAGGTTAAAAATATTATCAAACAAAAGCTTATTTTAATAATCACTTATTATTTTAAAAATAAGTGTTAAGTGGTGTAAGCAAACATGCCCTAACTCGTCCAAAGATCATATATGGTTTTGGCAAAAAAAAAAAAGATCATATATGGTAAAATACACTAACTTTGGTTAGTTTGAGATTGAGATTGAGAAATCCAAGCCAACCACCTTGATACAGCCCCAGCCTGTCGCTTTCTCTCCTGTTGCCGTTGCCGTTGCTCATCTTCCTCCTCATTACTCTTAAACCTACCCAATCCTGTGATTTCTGACATGCTTCTACCTTTTATTACATCCCTGCCACTCTCATTATTACTCCTACTACTGCTACTTCCACCGCCGTTGATCGATGATGCCGGCGGCGGCGGCAACGGCAGCAGCCTTTGGATTTCACAAACCGATGGCTGTCGCTTAATATGGTTTCTGATTGTAGAAACAGTAATTCCGAGGGTTGTACATCGCTCCAACGATGATTTTGGAATCCGGGTTTTCGGTTTCTGGAGCTCGGAAATTATGATCCGGTGCTCCAGCCGTCTTTACTCTGTACTTCCGGTTCCGGACCCATTTGTGTGTGCTTTTTCTGCCAGCAGCAATCCGTCTTTTCTGGGTCGGTTGTCGAAGCATCCAATAGCAACGCTTTCTGGGTTCTTTTTCTTCTTGAAATTCCAGCTGTCTAGTGATCTTCTTGGAATGAACGACGTCGTCGTCGTCAGGTCAGTTCTCGGTTTCTCGACGATCACTTCTATTGATGAATTACCGCCGGCGAAAGAATGCCGGCCCGACACCTGGAAACTCCCTGACTTCCTTCGGAGATTGATTGGTCGATGGAATCCTCGATGAATTTCCATTTGCACTTTGTTGCGAATTTCTGCTGTCTTCTACCAGCAAAATGTCTTCCAGGTCGACCCGATACCGGCACAGAGGACATGTGGAATGAGCATCGAGCCAAGTGTCACGCATTCTACATGAAAAGCATGTTTACATTTTGGCAGAAGTCTTAAAACATCTGTAAATTCGAATTTGTTCAAACAAACAGCACATTCTAACCCATCTTTTCGACCCTTCAACGATTCAAATCGGAAAATGGGAAGCGATTCGACCACTGCCCGATTTACACCGGAGTTTTCCGAGCAGTAACTACCGGCAGGTATGGTCTTGAATCACCACCGATTGAAAGCATTACCACTATCACCCCTTCTACAGTGCTTAGCATAAAGAAGCAAAAGAAATGTAAAGGAGAAGATTATTGTAAGCACTCCTACTGTTACAGCAATACTAGGCTTAAACGCCCTGGTTCTTTCAGTTGTTTCTCCACCGATTGCGGCGGTGGAGCAAATTCTGAGCCGACTAGGAAGGAGAAATTTGTCAGGAAGATGAAGAAATACAATAAACTAACAACATAGGAAATGCCCATATCTATATCTATTACTCGTGTGATCATGAATCTATGTTCGAGAAATATGAAAAAGAAGGATTTTTAGTGGGGAGATTGGGTCATTGAGATTGGAGATTCTATGGAATGGGTTCTTAACAAAAGTACAAAAGGACAAGACAAATGGCAACCAGAAAGGAATTTATCATTTCATTATCCAACAGTAAACATATAATAGTTCATCTGCATTATTTGTTGTGTAAAGAATAGTATAGAAAATGTGACGACGACAAGAAATTGGACATTTCATGGTCACCGATAAAATTTTGTCGGTAATATGATAAAGAAAGAAGCTTTTAAAGCCTGTGACGAGAGGAGGATTCACAAGTGATATGCATAGCAGTTTAAATCAGGCGCCGCTTTCTTGAAATGACAAAGAAGAAGACGAAAGCACAAAGAGGGGAGGGGGTAGTTGAAGAAGAGGAATTACAGCAAGAATTTGGGTTGAGCATTTATGTGGCTCATTAAGCCATGTAGCCTTATAAACAGGAGTTTTTATATAGCACAAACAGCTGGGAAAACATACACTCTAAACCATGGGCTTTTTAATTGATAATAAAATGAAACTCACGTGAACTAGTAAATTTTTCTCTTTTTCTCGCCAAAACTAACTTATATATCCATATATATAATGAGGAAGTTCTTGCATAGTATTTTCATATGCGCATATGCACTGAAGTGATTGGAATAATAATCTATCTTATCGGTTTGAATCAGGTTTAGAAATAGATGGGCTCTTTGATCTGTGCGTGTCTTGTCTTGGCCAGTGTGGAGGCAGCAGCTAAAAATCTCTCATACAGTGGACATATATTCACACATACGAGGATGGGAAGTTCTTGGTGCCCGCCATGGCGTCTGAGTCTTGCCGTGTATGCTAACTTGCATACCTTATATTCTTAAATGAAATTATTATTGTGTGATCGGAATTTGTTTAGCGGTCGATTAGTTGGCGTGTGGATATCTGCATGAAGAGCTTCCTACACGGTGGGACTTAAAATAGGACTTCATGGTCTTCACATCTCAACTGAACCATTTTGGTAAGCTTCATTGTCTGAATTAGTAATTTTTAATTTCTGGATATGATGTTTTCATATCGTAACAAAAAACGTGTCAAATAAAAAAAAATTATATTAAGAGCAGGCAATTTTATTTAGATGAAACTATTCCTTTATTCGTTGAATATGGTGAAATTAGGGTCAATTAGACTTGCTTCAGTTGTTAAGTTGAGACTTTTTTGGTCTAGACTTCAAATCTCACCATTAGGGATGCAATTTTGATCGGCCAGGTGAATATCAGCTCTCTTATCCCGTTAGGGTAGAGTATTTAAGGATAGGGTATGAATTTGATTTTCAAAAGCCATAGTGGGTAGGGTAGGGTATGGATATCTATTTTCTACCCGGCGTATTACCCACCCGACCCTCCATATGATATATAAATTTAAACTTTACAAATTTTTATTAATATATACATACACATATATAACAATTCACCATTCCATCTCAAAATAATGAGAAGCAAACAATTCTATTTCGATCATTAGATGATGAATAAACTCATCAATGAAAAAGAATCAAACAATGGTGAATATCTGACTTTAATAGTTGATATCGTATAAAGATAATGTTGATGGGCGAAGAAGTTCACCACTTTTGTTATTTGTCACAAGATGAAATGAGCATTATTTTAGCGCGAGTTAAGCTCGATTTAAATGGTGATGTTTTTGAAATCTCTTAACTTCTGCTTTCTTGAATTATAGAAAATAAGCGAGATCAAATAATCTTTCTAACAAGATATTGTTAGATATATATATTTTCTATGTTTGTGACTACTGTAAACTACAGAATCAACTTTAAAAAAATAATAAAAATAATTTGAACAAAAAAGTCTAGTATAAGTGTCTTTGAAAGTAAATTAAGTATTATACAGTAATAATAATATTAAAAATGGCGTAAAAAGCGTTTTTATGGCGCCGATAAGTCCATTTAATTTTTATGAGCGAAATCAAATATTCATGAATATCCATAATCCATGGATATCGCGTAGGTAGGGTATGGATTTAAAAATGTCTCCCAAAGCAGGTAGTGGGTAGGGTATGGGTATGAAATATTTATGATGGGTAGGGGTATGGATCTTCTTGAGCCCGTACCCATTGCCATCTACTCACCATGTATAAGAAGTTAGAAGTAAACAATCTAAAATAATATGAAAGTCAATAGTTTTGTTTTGGTTTGGCTTTCAGGAATCTTATACTTTTTTTTAGCCTGAAGTATATGGGAATTTCGGTTTGATTCTAGTTGGTAATGTATAGTGAAGTTAGGCGTAAACAAGTCAAAATAATATGAAAACACACTTCAAAAATTTATGAAAATAAATAGTTTCGGTATGGTTCGGGTTGGTCATGTATAGTGAAGTTAGGAAGTAAACAAATCAAAATAATACGGAGTATCTAAACAAATGGTTTTGGGTTGGTCTGATTTTCAAGAATCTCATAGTTTTTAGTGTCCAAAACTATATGAGAACATTTGGTTTGGGTCAAGTTTGTTCGCTATCTCATTGTTTTCTTTAGTATCCAAAACTATACGAGAATATATACGTATAAGTATTTTAATGCAATACAAATAGTTTGTATATTAAATATTTAACAAAACATATATGGAATAATGATGTCGCGCATGTAAGTCGCTTATACTAGTAAAATCTACTAGGTCAATCGTAGTATAGCGATTAGCGAAGGCGAATCAAGTCAATCACACACAGAGACAATGCAACATTGATAATAAATGTACTAATCTAATTAAGAACACATAGAGTGTTCTCGACCAGCGTAAAGACAAAAAAGAAATTGGTATTCCCCTCACAACCTATCTCTAGCTTGGTATAATTAATCGTTATGTTTACTTTCCCGTAATTCCCGAGTCAATCAAAACATATGCTTTAATTCACTTTTAGCTACGGGTGTGATTTCCTAACCTTGTTTACTCCGTTTGTAAGGGACGATGGCGTCATGTGCGATTAACCTCCCCGTTGGTTGTATTAACCCACGTACAATAAGTTAGAAAGTGTCGTCTCGAGGCCGAGAACCTCCTGCAGGCATCGACAATGACTAACGCGTTCTAAAGATTGATCAGGCGATGTCAAACTAACACTTCACTAATAGTCCTTCATGTTAATTTACGAATACGAAAAGTAGATTGGATAGATCTAATCTATCGTTAATCAAACATGTCGATCAAGCGTAGTTATTATTTGAATCTCGATTTAGGGTGACACAAAGTTGCCTACGCAATTGCGATATAGACCATCGCAATTGCAAGCGGCGCGTTCTAATTTTGGAATTTCATATTCTTTATTACGATTAATTACGGTAAATTACGGATCGTTAAACATGCATATTAATAAAATTGCGTGAAAAAAATAATCTACCATGGTAAAAATATGAAAAGCGTTCAAAGCTTCATAGATTTGATTATGGCGGATCTAGCTTGATCAATTCAAGCTAGTTGATAAACAGGAAGGAAACCAATGGAAAAACTCAAAAGCAAAACCCAAGAACTTTTATTTCATATAAATCTTAACAAGAAATTTGTAAGTATATGTTACAATAGCTACTCTGAGGCTTTTTATAAGCACTTGTAAACCGACTTAAACAACCTAAACCCTAGCCAACTTATGCATAACACGGAAGCTCTATTTCTTGCTTCCCAGTACTTGCTATTGCTTGGTGGGCCTCTGCAATTGCAGGGCCTAACTTCACCTTCTACATTATCGGTAGATCTCTGTTGAAATGGTGTCCCAATCGAGTTGGACCGGATCCGACCGGGTAAGGTCGTTCTGATCTGTTTAGCTCATTATAATAACTTTATTATGAATAATAAAAGCACTTTAGTTATTATATATTTTGTTTATCTCAATGAACCAATTATGTTATTGAATATATAGTAACATCCTTAGTGTTGAAATGTGATGGAGAAGCGATGATGGTGAATATGGTTGATTAGATCTCTATTCGCTTTAATAAGTTTGATACTTAAATATCTCAATCGTATGTACTTTCAAAGCGGGGCATTGATAGTATGATTAGACAAGCACGTATTGGATGTCTTCTATCTTATTGAAAATAGATATAGATCTCGTCTATCTAAGTGTAGAGACACTTGGACTGTACGTGGACGTGTATTAGAGAATGCGTACGTTAGACTAGCTCACTTACATTAAGTGTCGTAGTATGTGGCAGTTGTGTAATTATCCTAAGACCGGAGTCCTCATGGCATCACGGTGTGGATTGTCATGCTTTGACACTATTGAGATTTTCCTTAGCCATGGGGCGATCATGTGGACACTTATTGAGATCTCCACGACTTGGATAGGTTTGGTTTCGAGGAATCTCATAGAATTTTTAGTGCCAAAAATATATGGGAATTTCGGTTTAGTTACGGTTGGTCATGTATAGTGAAGTTAGAAAGTAAACAAATCAAAATAATATGAAAACACACTTCAAAAAAATTATGATAACAAATGGTTTCGGTTTTGGTTCGGGTTGGTCATGTATAGTGAAGTTAGGAAATAAACAAATCGAAATAATACAGATATCTAAACAAATGGTTTGGGTTGAGTCGATTTTCAAGAATCTCATAGTTTTTAGGGTTCAAAACTATATGAGAACATTTGGTTTGGCTCAAGTTTTCCGCTATCTCATTGTTTTCTTTAGTATCCAAAGCTATACGAGCATTACCCGTCTAAGTATTTTAACATAATACAAATAGTTTGTATATTAAATATTTAACAAAACATATATAGAATAATGACGTTACACGCACGTTAGTCGCTTATATTGGCAAAGTACTAGGTCAATCGTAGTATAGCTAAAAGCGAATCAAGGTGGATCCCACGGAGACAATGCAACATTGATAATAAGCGTACTAATCTAATTAAGAACACATAAAGTGGTCTACGACCAATGTAAAGACAAAAAAGAAATTGGTATTCCTCCTCTTAACCTCTCCAACTTGGTATAATTAATCGTTATGTTTACTTTCCCCCGTAATTCCCCGAGTCAATCAGAACTTATGTTTTAAGTCAGTTTTAGCTACGGGTGGAATTCTTTAACCTTGTTTACTTCCATTTGTAGGAGGATAGTAAGCGCCTATGTCTGATTAACCTCCTTCGTTTGTTGTATTAACCCACTCACAATAAGTTCTAGAAAGTGTTGTCTCGAGGCGAGAACCTCACTAGGTAGCCATCGACAATGACTAGCACATTCCTAAAGATTGATCGGACTATGTCCAAACTATCACTTCACTAATAGTCCTTCATATTAATTTAAGAATACAAAATGAGATTGGCGGATCTAGCCTATCGTTATTTAAACATGTCGATCAGCGTGGTGATATTTGAATCTCGATTTAGGGTGACATAAAAGTTGCCTTGCAATTGCGATATAGACCGTTGCAATTGCGAGCACAGTGATTCTGATGCGGAATTTCATATTCTTGTTATGTTTAATTTTGGTAAATTACGGGTGCGTTAAATATGCATATTAATTACATCGCATAGAAAGCTAATCTACCATAGTAAAAATACGAAGAGCGTTCAAAACTTAATACCTTTGATTATTGCGGATATAGCTTGATCAACTCAAGCTAGTTGATGCCTTGGGGAAGGAAATCAATGGAAAAACTCAAAAGCATAACCCAACAACTTTTATTAACAAGAGTTGGAAGTATATGTTACAATGGCGCTCTGAGGATTTTTATAGGCAATGTAAAGCGACTTAAACAACCTAAACCTAGCCGACTTATGCATAACACGGAGGCTCGATTTCTTGTTGCCCAAGTACTTGCTATTATGAATTTGGGCCTCCACGATTGCGGGCCTAACTTAAGCTTCTCTGTTATCAGTAGATCTCTTCGTGGACTTTTC
Source organism: Gentiana macrophylla (assembly GCA_026214975.1). Lineage (NCBI taxonomy): Eukaryota > Viridiplantae > Streptophyta > Magnoliopsida > Gentianales > Gentianaceae > Gentiana > Gentiana macrophylla. Next base: position 28,022,964 of record CM047809.1, on the reverse strand, counting down.
TACTTCGGCCCATTAACTCTTTCAGCCCGGATTCACTCTTTATTGCTCCAAAATGTGATATACGAAAAGCAAGAAAAATGAGACGAGCGATTACCAAAAGGCGAGGGATAAATACGTAAATCTGATTTGACAACCAAGAAACATGCACTAAACAATTGACATGCATTTCACACAATAACGGACTATCACTCATCAATTTATGTTTTGATGATGATTCATCATATTCGATTATTGTTTTAGGCCTCATTGATGAAGTGTCATAACTTCATTTGTTATAGTGCAAAGCAAAAGATGTCTAGAAATCAATGTATAGGATATAATAGAGTATGATATTTGTATAAGTTAATCGGACAAACCTTTGTAATAGTTCTAGGTTTAGGCCGAGAAATTGAGTAAATAATTTATAAGAAAGCGAGATCTAAAGAGATCTTGTAAAAAGCGACATAAGAACACACCAATGGCCCGAAGAAGTAAGTTTGAGGACCACAGACTCGATTGACTTATATAGAAATGAAGAAGCGAGGTTGGACTCATTTATTGAAGACTGAAGAACTTAGGGTTCAAACTCAGTTTATAAAGACTAAGTCGAGACTGTAAAGTTAGACTTCAGGCAAGATTGTGATGACCTGAACTGAGTTTATGGATCTTGTATGAAGGACTAAGAATCATAAGAACAATGATATCTTAGATGATCGATTGAAAATGGTGTACTCACGATTTAGTCAATTATAATCGGATGAAGAATAAATCTTGAGATTTTTAAGAAGAGTAAAAACTTCGATTAATGCTCTTAAAAGCTGAAGCGAAGTCATGTTTGAATCGGTTTTTAGCGAAGATAAGAAAAATTGAAGACAAATCAATTTGTTATAAGATAAGCAATCTTATTGGACACTGAGAATGTCGGAAAGGACAACGACATACAAAAGAAAAGCGGGACCACTAACGGCTATAAGGATTCAAATTCAAATGATCTAACCGTTAGAGAAACCCTATAAATAGTCTTCTTCTACCATTAGAAGAAGTGCGGAGTCTAAGAATTAATCTAGTCAAGAAAGTTCATCTTAAGGGAAAGTAAATCAAAAGAATTCATGCTAAGGACTTAATTGCAAGATCAAGAAATATCTTCAAGTGTTCATAAGCATTCAAAGAAAGATCAAGATCAATCATTTGAAGGATAGCAATTTGTGCATAACTTGTATATCTAGAAGAAGAAAGCTCAAATCACAAATTGAATCATAGTTATTGATTCAAGTCTCAACTTTGATTTTATCAAGGTTTTAGATTGTGAAACACCAAGAAGGTGTGAAGGATAGTTGAAGCTGCGATCGGGAAAAGCTGTGTTTGTGATGGTGGTGGAGGCAAGACAACCCTCCAAGGACGAGTGTTTCAAACAATTGAGAAGCGACCATACAACTTTGTTCTACAAGTGTTTAGATAGTGAAGCTAAGGGATTAATCAAGGACTATCAGTTTAGGACTTTTTGTAAGCGAGCCACCTCAAAGAGTTCTAGTGGAATTTTCCTCCATCATCGTAGGAAAGAGGGTGACATGATTACACCACACGGAACCTCTATAATTGTTGTTTATTTACATTACGCATCTATTTATTGCATTATAGTTATAATAATCCAGTTCACATACTCGGCAAACATCGGCCGAGTCGACATATTAGCGATAATTCATATTTTTCAAAGGCTTAATTTAATCCATTGCTAGTTAACTCGGCTAATGATAAGTCACTTTTGACTTATACTCGGCTAAGTTAGCTTAACTCCATACAAGTTTAAGTTGAACTAAATGCGGTTTAAGATTCGAGTTTTGGGAAACATTTTGGTGACAAGTTTATTCACCCCTTCTAAACTTGTGTTAGCCTTTCCAAGAGGACCAACAATTGGTATCGAGCGATGCTTACATTCCAAAAAGATCCATCATTGAATCTCTACATCGATTCGTTTACTCGAAGTAATAGAGGTATCGATTATTTCCATGACCAACCTTAGTGATTCTCAAAATCAAATTGTTTGCTCAAGTCTTTAAATTTTTTCAAAGCGCATCATGGACAAACAACAACACTTTAGAAATTTGTAAAGCTGTTCATTTTAATATTTGATGAATACAAAAGTAAATTGCAGGCTCACGGTGGCGATACTCAAGAAAAGGTGATTGAAACATTCATTGAAGATCCATCCATCACAAAGTCTGAAGAAAATGGTGAGACTCTAACCATAAGCTTTGGAGGAAATGACTATGGTGAGAATGATGAAGAAATTCTACTATTTAGAATCAATCTGATGAACAACTCTGTCAAATCAAACAAAGACAAGCAGATATTGGAATATGAAGTAGATGAAAAACTGAAACCCCTTATCAGTCAAACATCATGAGACAAGTACTTCCACTTTCAACACTCACACTGCCATGAACAATCATAGAAATGAAGATTTCAAAGAAACCTTGGAGATACTTATAAAGAAATTAGAGGTAATTCAAAAGAATTATGAGAATGTCAAAAGGAAAAGATCTATTGAAAATTTGAATTTCTAAGATTGAATGCTAAGATCAATCATATCAAGGCTAATAATGGAACTAAGGAGATTTGCTCAACTAATGAACTAACAGAGGTAATAAACGTCACAGAATCATCAGTTGATCCAACTTAACGTTCAATTCAAAACTGGAAAACCATTTGGAAATGAGAACGGTTTAGGGTTTGTGAGTCAATAAATTTCTAAGTTCAGGACTAGTACGATTTACTTTTTAAGTTTGTATTTGCACAAAAGTCAAGAACTCGAAAAGCGACAAAATTGTTAGAGCCGACAATTACTCGGCACAACCTCGAGTAAAAGCGAAAAAACTTTAAAATCGATTAGTGGCAAGCAGTGATTGAAAGATTTTATAGAAGGTATCGAAGGGTGAAAAGGCACAAGCTGATCAAGGTCGATTAAAAGAACATTCAAGTCATATTCTTAAAGAATGAAAATCATTCATGGAAAAATAGATTAAGGGAAAGGAAGACTCTTCCTTACTGATGAAAACTGGAATGCACCGGTATTTTCAAGATCTCATCAGTTTCACAAGTTTAATGAACCAAAGATTGTTAAACCAAAACATCATAAATTTGTGAAAGCTGACTCTATTCAGTCAAAATATCAAGATAGGTATGTAAAGACTAAGGCTAAGATCAACAAGCCTTTACCAAAAACTAATCAAAAAGAACCCAGTATGTATGGGTACCAAAGATCTCTCATTACATTTTGCGGGAGAAAATCAAAAGCGAGGCGAGAAGTTGCAATTCTTAAAAAAGCGAGTTGTACTCACAAGCGAGTTTTGAATTAACAAAGAAGGACTTTTACTACAAGTTACGGATAAGGACAAAGCTGGATATTTATATTTGGAGATACCTTTGCACTCTTGCATTTCTTGATACTAGCTACATATAATGAGCGGATGTGACCTACATTAATCTTAACCGTTCACCTTTTCCATTCATCACCTTTTTGCAATCTCAGCGATTTTTGACAAGGCGTTTTGAATCCACTCGGATCTTTCAACCCGCTCTATCTACCACTTATAAATACCGTCATATTTTCCCATTAATTCCTTACACTCGGTTTTCATATAATCATCCTTTGAAGTTCTTTCTAAAATCTCAAACATCTCTAATCTAACTCGATCTCGAAATAATGGCCTTCACTTGAACCTGGAATGATCATCTCACTTGATCAATTTATTGCTAAATTCATGATCGAGGCCCTCGCCAAGAAATTGTAACAAAGATTCGGAAATAAAGGGTTTGGAACAAGTGTTCAATATTAATCTATAAAGCGTTTATGCGGATAGCAATGGAGACTTCTATGAATTTGGAAAGAGCGACCATAGAAGGAGAATATGTTCACACCCTTACAATCCTTTGTTAATGGAAAAGAAATTCAATTCAATGAGGACTAATAACAAATATCTTTGGCCGACAAATCTGGATGTTCGACATCTACATCAAATTAAGCAAAGAGCATAAAGAGAAATTATGGAAAGTTATTCTGATAGAATTCGGAAACACAGTATTGTAATTTGGAAGCACAAGCCTACTCAAACACGAGTTCAATTTTCTTACCAAGATGTTGGCAAATTGCGTGATTGGAAACACATGAAACTTTAGCAATCTATCGGCTTAAATTGGATATCTTTATACGTCTGGTTCAAAGAAGATTTCAAGCTGGAAAAGGTACATTACGGATCAACTAATGGCACAATCTTTTGATGTACCCAAGAAAAGCGAAGTGAAGAAAGGCGATTTTATCCTAAGAAGACTCTTGCTATATTAGTCAAAGAATTCTTGATCATTTTGGAATAGCAAAGAAAAAGAAAGCGCAATTGTAGGCGGAAAATTGCAACCAAGAAGAAAAACATGGAAAGAGGAAATATGAGGTTTACAGAAATCGAACCTAAGAAGAAATGTAGAAGATCAAAGAAACCTCGAGCGGCGTTGAGGCTCTTGAACAAGTTGATGAGCTGAGAGAAAAGAAGAGAAAATTTGGAAGCTTCAATTCAAGAAAAACTTCTTTGAAAGCGCAAAGAAATTTTTGGAGCCTTCTCAACAAAATCCGCTACTTGATTCTTTGAAAACTCGACAAAGAAACTAAATGAAGAAACCCCCACCAAACTGTTCAAGCTGAAAAAGTCAACATTGATAAAGAAACTACAATTGAAGAAGAAGTTGTTCCTTCCTTTGCTGCGGTGACACTCGAGAGACAGACCACTGAAGATGAGTTTGATGATGAAAAGCGGCGGTGAGGAAGGTTGATCGACTTAGAAGCAATGACCATGCTCAAGCTACTCTCAAGTCTAGATCCACTCCACAAAAATCAGCATCTAGAATTGAGTATGAGAGTCATTCAAGAACATTGAAACTTCTCAACCTGAGGAAAAAGAATTTCTTTGAAATTGAATGAGCTTGTCGGTGAAGCGAAATCGTTCCAAAAGAAAAGAAGGAAGAGGAATCGATTTGCAAAAAAGATATTGAACGGCCAGAAGATCAATTTGTTGAATCAAAACTGAAGAGGAACGATTCTTTGAACTAGAACTGAGTCGGCAAAGAACAAATTCTTGAACATGTAGAATAACTTGTTCTTCTTTGAAGAGAATTTGGAAACTTAGCTTACCATTGACGGACCTTTTCTAGGCTATCTGAGATCCTAACCAGCGATGTACCGGGTCAAATTGTAGCTCTGATGCGGTGAGTGGTCGTATTCCTCGAGGAAAACATGGTAATTCTTTTAAGTGGGGTTAAACACCAGAAGCTATTATTAACTTTCGATCTAAGTCGCGGGTTTATCATTTTCCTCGGGTTAGATTATGTTAGTAGTTAGATGTTAGAGTTAGATGTTAGTAAAGCGATAAATAAAACAAATAAATACTAATATAATATATATTTTGGATCCAGCCAAGAATACGTTCTTGAATCAATATATCTTTTTAGTTAATAAATGAGGCAGATCTTTTCCTTGCTGCAAGGAGGTCAATTATAAATGAACGGTGTACTCTAAGCTAGACAACTCCTCACTCACGGCGTGTGAAATTGTCATATGTCCATTGCATCGATCCAAGGTCCATATTTATTACGGTTTTACGAGCAGGTCGAGTACAAATCTACCTTTAGATAAAAGGAGTCATTCCGTTCGTCAAGCGGTCAATTTTATTTAAAGGCTCCGGTTGTCAAAGCCGGACGATTCAACTTTCGGTTTAAGTTTCAATTAAGCAGATGATTTAACATTATTACGATTTGAGTACAAATGTCAATAAAATTTGTTTTTCTAGGACAAATCTGTCCCGGGTAGGAAGCGGGTTCCGTTGTCACGTTTTCACTCGGCCAATTTTACCCTCCGGTCTTTCAATTTTAACGTTTCATTGAAGCGCGAGAAGAAAGAGATTCATGTAATTGATTTTAATCATTATTACGAGTCGATCATTCATTTTACCAAAAGATTAACTAATTGATTCATATCTTGGCTAGATATATTTTTAGTTTAATATCATATATAAATAGAAATAGAAATAATAAACATAACAATTTTAGAATATATTACAGTTATGACTATCGAATCAAATTCGTTTCCACTAGGATCTAACATGCCAAAGCTTGAAATCAACAATCTTCGATAATTATTCCGCCATTACAACGATACTATAACCATTTTATTTATATATGTGAAAAACATATATACATACATACATGGACATATATATGTATATACGAACTAGAAAGAAAATTAAAAGAGAAGCGAGATGAAAAGATCTAGATCAGATCTATATATATATAGATAGATCTATCACATAGATATTCATATATAGAATATATATATATACATGAAGGGTGTGTATATATATATATATATATATCATACATGTATATATATATATGATCATCAAAACAAAAAATAAAAAAGAAAGAGCAGGGGCGAGAGAAGAAAGAAATGGGAAAGAAAGGGGCAAAGCTTTTCATCCCTCTTGGTGTCTTATATAGATAAAAATGAAGCGGATCGATCAGGAAAGGGCGGATCGATCCGGGAATAAAATATATTATCCCAAGCCTATCCCCATATGCGAAATCATCATTATGGCGATTTTTGTTTCGCGGATCGATCCGGAAAAGTAGGATCGATCCGGATTTGCCGATTTTGAGTGAAACTTGAAAAATTCATATCTTGAGTTGTAGACCTCCGATTGGCGTGATTCAAAATCGTTGGAAAGCTTTTTCAAAGATCTACAACTTTCATGAAGGACTCTTCTTCAGAAAATGCCTTTTTGATGGACCATTTGTTCGTCGAAGATATAATTCGATAATAGCATTCTGAAAGCGTTGATCCACTTGAAGCTTTTTAAGGCATGGCACATTCTTACACCCTTCAAAAGATATGTTTTAACTTCAAAAGTGTCGTCACTTTCGGGGTTTTGGTTTATTATAAATCGCAATAAAAATACCACAAATATACGTGTAAATCGACACGACACTCCGATTACTAAACCGGTACAAAACTTATAAAAACTTATAAAAATCGATAATTTATATAATAACTACTACTTATACATTTGAATAAAACTTAGTAATTTTGACTTGATTTGATATAATAATGCTCAAAATGGTATCGAAAATGGCGAAATGTCATAAAAGCGATCATAAATTTATCTCTCATCACAACCCCTACTTAGCTTTTGGTGCGTCATCGATCAAAACAAGCGATAAAACAAAATGAATAAGAGATAAATTCATGAAGATATAAGGTATAAGGAACAACCGAGATAATACAACCATTAGAATTACAAGCAGCGTTAACCTTAATATAAATGTATAGCAGTGTGTGTGTGACAAGCCTTTTCAATTTCCACTATCCTCTCTTGAATAATTCAAGCAAACACACAAATATCCATTGAGACAGTCCTAATGACTTTCCTAGGTATAAGCGAGAGCAGATTCCACACAAAGTTCTCCCATGTACTTCTTAGGATAATCCTAAAGCATATCATTCGATTTATACTGAGGATAGTCGAGAAGATAACTAAGTTTTTAACCATGCTTAAAATTTTTTTCTTTTGATGAACTTAATTTCACATGTGTAGCATATGCCTTCATTCCGGCAATAGGGGCGTTTAGTGATAACACCCACCCCAAATTTGGACTACTATCATCGAGGCGATTGGGAGCTTTTAAACCTCATGTAGTGATATAGGGCGTTTAGTGATAGCGCCTCTTTGCACTCAAATCATTGGTAGCTACAACCAACATATAGATAGTTCATCTTTATTTATTTTTTTATTTTCTTTTCATAAACTTAACTTATATCCTTTCTATCACATTCAAACCTTGAGATATTCACGATTGCGTTCAAAAGTTAGGTACTAAATTCTTTGCAAATCTCTAGAATAACCACCTAGGATCTTGAATGAATCTGATTTAAAATTTTCGTTTCAATATCAAAAACTACGTGAAGGAATTCATGTTACACAAATATATTTGGAATTACAATGTACTTACGGTTCACATTGGTTATACACATCAAATTGATCATTACATCTTCAAATCCATGAAATATATACCTTATCTGATTTATTTTAATCAACTAAATAATGCTCGAAAAAAATCGAAAACTAAGAGATTTATTGATATAAAATAAGCATTAATGCCATTCTTCAGACCAACAACGACTCTGCCTACTACTGAACTTACATTGTCCCCAATGTAAAGTGAGTGTAAATAAGAAGAGGTTGGGAAAGCAATGGTGTACTAAAACAAGTCAAAACAAATCTTTGGATGATATCAAAGGGTGGGTGGGTGGGTTAAAGTTATGACCTCCACAATTCCATAGTATTTGAACTAATACATGTCACACATTATTTGAAATTTAAAGCAGACTAGATCATGATATAAAATGTGACAAAGTTTTAACTCTGAGTCTTTTATACCCGGATCCTCGAGGTTATTTCAAATTGTTCTAACAACATAAGTCAGAAATGGCGCATTTGAATTTTCTCTTTGATTTTCATCGGGATTTTGGATAACCACCTAATCGTTTCCTTTTTAATGACATTCAAACATTCATCCTAAGACTTGGTGAAACAAAATGAAAATCAATCAAAGTATTCGCAAAGTATCATCAAAGTATGAGTAATTATTATATTTAACATTTTACGAATTTGCCTCCGGTGGCGCTTTTAGTTAACGTCGTTTGCTCGACCAAAATGATAATGATTAACTAATATAATATACTAAACAAAGCAGGTTACTCTAACAATTACTCACAAAAGCCACGTAACATTTAAGCACGTAATCCACTAAAAATAAATGCTTAAGGAGTAAAAGAAGGATAGTACCCGTCATTGACTACATTTATAGTCTATAGCGGACTTTATCGTGCTTTAGTTTTCTAATGTCTTGGTGGTGGGTCATCCTCACGCCGCATCCTTCTTCAATACCGGTTTCCAACGAGAGGTTAGACAATTTCCACCAATCCACACGATTCTTGACCTTTTCCTTTAATTCTCGAGTTTTAGGTTTGCAAGCTTTCACATTATTGCTAAAGTCATCTTCTTCAATTACACACATGTTAAGTACGATCCAAAACAAGAGAACACAAAGTGTCTACACAAGAACTAGATTCTAGTGTAATGTATGTATATTTTAATGAATTGTAAATGTTGAAGATAACGCTCTCATGATTAACTCCAAAACTAAACTCTCACTTACAAACATCGATGAAAGGGATATTAATATTTAAGTGCCGAAAAGTGTCAAGAAAACATGCATACTTATTATCAACTTCATCTTTTCATTTCATTTCTCGGGAATGGGGAGTAATTCAAGATCGGTAGGGTTAGAATGAATACCTCCCTTTACCGCCATATCGTTAGATGAAGATGGTAAAGCTTCCTTGAATGATTGTGCCTTTTGAAGACATAGTGTGTCATCATTCAAGTACCTTTTCTTCAAAATATCACGGTGGATGTGGTGATGCCTTTCGAGTTGAACCGATGTGAATTTAGGTTGAAATTTGGATAAGGTTAGTTTTGAAATGGCCACTTTAGATTCCATATTCTTCTTATATTTACCATCTAAATCATCATTTACTTCATTAATTCTCATGTTTTCTAATCCATTACTTCCACAGATCCTTCCAGCTTAGTAAGTACTTGACATTTACCTCTCCCGGTTTCTTTTGGTATTACTTGGCTCTCACGAGGTTTCTTGTTTTACGTTCTCTTTCTCTTACTCAAATGATATTCCAAATTCCGTAATGAAGCTTCTATAATTCTCATTACGGTATCATGTCTACTCATAGATGTTTTACGGTGTACTCATATCATGGTAGTTGCACATAGAAGTTATCATAGTTTCCATATTCGAGCTTGAGTAGATATCATACCCATCATATTTTCCATTAATTTCTCCCATTTATCAACTCCTCCAGGTTGAGTTGAACTTTGGGTGGCCGTATGCTTTTGAGTGGTATGTTGTGGATCGATCTAGGTAATGATTGTAGATTACGATTGAGGTATCTCATGATAACCTAGATTTGGATTCTTATATTGGATTGGATACGGGGTTGTCGCCTTGCTTACTAGGGGTTTCAGGACCAATGAAAAGTAGGGTGATCTCTTCTACTAGCATTAAAGCGAGTTTGAATCGCATTGTTCAAATTCTATCTTTGTTTTAAAAACTCACCTTTTCCACTTGAATAGCCTTACGGTTCTTCCATCCACTAATGACACATTATCATGATTTGAGTAGTCATTCGGTATGATATTTCTACGAGTTTATAGTTTCTTGGCTAATAAGCCGTCAAATTTCTACTCAAATTCTCCAAGTGTGCAAGAACTTACGCATTGATGTACATTCTCCTGCCAAAAGGCTACTTTTCTTGTGCTAGAACCGGTTTCCCACATTCTGTTATTTTTAGAAATCTTTCTATAGCATCGTAAACTATTTGGGCTTCACTCATCATTAACGAACCACCACATACATGATCTACATGCACTTGCGTTGAGTCTTTCCTTAATTTCTGACTGAAAAGTTGGATTTGCATATCTAAGGAATAACCATGATCGGGACAAGCTCTTAATAACTTTTGAAATCTTTCCCGAAGCATTCCCAAGCATTTCTTGATTCTTGTTTAAAGTTGGCAATTTCGACTATTAATTCCAATTTTCTACGAGAGTAAAATATTGCTTTAGAACTGGATTGAATCTCCTCCCAACTAGTCCATGAATGTTGTGGAAGTGACAAAAACCAATCTCGTGCTCTTCCTTTTAAAGAAAAGGAAACATAGACATCCTCGTTAATTCTGATGAGCACCGTGACTTTTGGTTTGTATTACACAATTCTTGAAAAGATATAGGTGATGATGTGGGTCCTCATCATCTTCTCCAGAAATTGGGCTCTTGTGTCAATTAAACCAAAAGATGAGATTTTATTTGAAATTATTTGCTCGCTTTATTGGGTAAGCGAATTGGATTATTAATGGTACCTTCTACGGTCCGATCACATATAGGTCTCGGGTTAAAATTTGGTTTCGATTATTACGATTATGCTTATTCGATTACGATTATTTCTATTATTCCGATTACTGTTTATTAGGTTGAGGTAAATTTGATTAAGGTTTTGGCCATACCCTTGAGCATGAGCAATCACTTGTTCGGTGTTTTACCAACGGTTTCGGCCATTTTAAGTAACTCGATTTGACAATTCTTGTGGAATAGAAAATATCGAATAGAAAATAACATTTAAATCGATAAAAAACTACATTTTTTCTCCCTCATTAATTACGAATCCACTCGATAGTTTTTGCAGTAGTTTTTTTCGGTTTTTTTTTTTTTCTCTCTCTCTCGGTAATTACGAAGCCACTCAGTATTTATCGAGTATTTTATAAAAAATTGATATCTTACCAAATAGGTAGGTACCAATGAAAATAAAAATACAAATGAGATTGAGAAATGTCTTG